>DWPT01001660.1:0-18017 GCA_018251895.1 Agathymus mariae mariae
TTCCCGTATAACGCGTTTTTACGACCCCGCATAACGCGTTACGTATAAATTATTCACGTTTAACTTTTCTCGCTAAAGGGGGTTTAAATCGAATATTAAGAAAAAAATATATTATGAACGAAATACGTTCGTTTTATTAAAATAAAACTAAACGAAAAACATTTTAAATAAAAAAAACTTATGCATATGAACTAAAAAACTGATAATTTGAAATAAATTGTTTATTCGCTGTAGGAACTATCTGAAAAAATGTTCCACCAATATAGAATAGAATATTTAACATAGAACGTTCAAAGGTTTGTACACCTTTTAATACACAAATTTAATAAAATAATTTAATTTTATTACAACACAGTTAGAACGTTCAAAGGTTTGTACACCTTTTAATACACAAATTTAATTTTATAACAACACAATTGACACACACACACACACGTGCGAAACTAATAATATACCGTACAAATCATCATAAGTTTCACGTTACAGAAATATAATGTGGGAAATCCCCGCGTTATATGGGGGAATGCCCGTGTTATACGTGGGATTGAAATCGCGTGATATGAAAATACGTTATAAGAGTACCATTATACAGGGGGGATTACTGTATATAATAACTAACTAACATTTTGTTAATCAAAACATATGAATGGCTATTATTATCAAAGATTATTGATTTAATTGGAAATTGTTGTTAATTTTAAAATCATGATCATTTGGTGTTTTGTTTATTATTCAAACTTTTAAATGATAAATGTTTTAAATCTGGAAGACTCCTTGTTTGTAAAGTGTTTTATTTTTTTTCCCAACGTTTTTTTTTTCATAAAAATTGATTTAAGTACCTTTCGAAAGTTAATTGTATATGAGACATACTGTTCGACTCATCATCGATATTGTAAATGAACTACATATAAATATATTTGCGATTGTGAGTTACGAACAAACTTAAAGCCAGATCTTCACACGTTTACATTTTCAGTATAATTAACGATTCTACACCGATCTCAGTAAGCTTGTAACCAATTTATCTAATTATTTTGTTGCAACATTGTGTATCTAGTAATTTAATCGCCTAATGTCATAACTGTTGTGTTAAGTATAATTATATTTATCATAATCGATTAATGCTTTTAAATACTTGTTATGACGCATCCCAGTAAGGGGCGGCTTAGAGAACTTGTATTTAATTGTATAATGTATTCTATCTATATTTAAAATTATTTTAATAAAATGCATGCGATTAAAATAATGTCATACTTTAGTCTAGAATTAAAGTATTTTTATTTCTTAACCTCACTTTGTATCTACATTTTATTGTTGTTATTGACAAAAAAGTTTACAGAATTGATTTTCCTCTGTGATCTAGTGGCGTCACAAACATAACTTTTATTATACGGGGCAAAAGATATGTAAAATTAAACAATGACAGTAGATAATAAAAAGGATACAAGTGATCAACTTAACGCCCTAGTAATTATCAGTAATAGTATAAAAAAATATAAAAATAAAAATAATGAAATATAAAAAAGAAATTAGGCAGAATCGATTTTCCAATGCTATGTAGTTTTACTTAAGTCGCAGGTTTTGCCTACTATATTATAGTATTCCAAAGAAGAAGCCTGTAAGAAGTACTATTACAAAGTTAAATTAACTTAAATCAAATATGCATTCGAGGCATTTACAAGTAGATCAATAAGTACCCTAATTTTATAGAGTGAATTATAAATTAAAATATACTGGCAGTAGCCTTTGTAGCGCAAAGGACGTTCTATAAAATATTAACACAATCAATGTCAATCCTAAAGTAAAAATGTCGGGGAAAATTCAGTGTTAAAGTTTTAATATCAATTTCAGTTAGGTTGTACAAGCAGCGATACTCAGTGGTCGAGTGTCGGTTGTTCCGTACGTGGCGTGGAATTCGAGATTGAATCGAACAGCATCTCAGTTTGTCCAAAGTTATGTGCATTTTAAAAATATCGCTAGCTTCGGTTAAAGAAAACAATGTGAAAACATATGTATAGGCCTAGCATGATTCCTTTAAAACACATGGTATTGAAACCCCGTGAAGGATATTTTGTTATTTTTGTATTAACTCCTAATATGAAACAGTTTTGATAAAACAAAATACGAGACATAATTTTCGTACATTTAGTTATTGCAAAAAGTCGTACATAAGTACAATATACAACCTTGTAAACGCCCTCGCTTCGCTTTTGGAAATTTGTATATTTTCCAAGTGTTGGGGGTTGATGTTTCTTCGAACAACTGGTCTGCTCATCGAGTCTCAGGGCTAAAGCGGTTGCAAGTAAACTTGGGGTCCTTACAAAGGTGCGGCGCTACTTCTCACGAATCAGCTTGACCTTGTACAAAGCTTAGGTTTGGCCCCAAATCTCACCTATCAGCTTTGGACTCGGAGTGGCTCATTGGTGACTCAGATTTGGTCGGAACCAATCTGCTATTCCTTGAGCATAGGCAACATTGAACAACTAGGTACGGGGGATTTTCCATCCTTAGGTAGTGAATGTCCCACCTGTATGGGAGATGCGGATGGCGTCGTTATTCGTTGTGCGCACAGCATAGGACTGGAATAACTTCCTCGCGTTTAGTGTTCCCGCCTATTTACGACGTGGGAGTCTAAGAGGACAGTGAATAGGCTTTAATAAATTAGTGCGTGATCTTAGATTTCATCACTACTTAACAACAAGTCGGGTTGTCAAGCATTATTTTGCGTAATATATATATATATATATTTTAATTTCATCAGCTTCGCCATTTCTTCCGGGAGCACTAATCTCCTAACTAACCACCCATTGGGGTCATGACCCCCACCAAAATTGTTATTGTCAAATTGCAGAATCTTAAAAAAAATTGTCAATTTGAGAAAATTAAAAAAATATCAACTACCTACTTAAATGCCATTCACATTATTATACTAAGTAATATTTCGTGTTTTGTATTAATTGACTCGACATATCTCATTATTAGTATGACACTCATAATGCATATAACTTGAGTTAATATAATCACAGAAAGGTTCATTTTGAAATGCTCGATTTTTAGTGTTGATAAAACAATATACTTGGACATTATCAACGGGCAACTTTGCTACTGTAGCTACGAAGTGGCGTTAGTATAGCTTGGGGCCATATTTTATTAATACCTTAAAATTAACTTTACCAAACACAGTTAGGTAGCTGCTAATGTTCACTTTTTGAATATCACTATTATGATAATGTACCACGAAAGTATGTGAATAAATTATACCTATGTATGTCTAGGTTTATACCGTATTAGGACATTGACTCGTAAAGACAGCAAGTCTATTGAACAGTTAATTTATAAGCCGTAGTGACGTTAAACATGGTGCTTAGTAATAATATTTTCTAATTATCAATGTCTAAGTAATCGTGCTTTTAGGGTCGGTTTTGTAGCTAGCTTCCATCATATAACAATTACGTATTAATAATTGTTAGTTGTAAATCCCGTCATAATTACTTCTCATTCTCGTAATTTTAGCAAGATAAAGGCGTAATTTATTCTCGCAATTTGTGGGATGCCATAATGTTCGTAATTAAGTCAATGAAAAATGTTAATGGTAGTAATTTGAAATGTCAAGTGAACCAAGTTGGGCGTAAGAATAACGAATGCGCCAGGTCGGTAGACTGGCATTACAAAGAAAAATCAGAGTCATCTCAAGAAAAATGTGAAAAGGACTTGGTTGTAGACGCGTCTAATGTAAGTACATTTCCGTTTTTGAGTCTCATTAAGGACGCATCACGAGTCTCGACTCCCTTCGCGGGATGATAACCGAAATATAGGTATGTTTCGGTTTTTATATTATACAAATGTTTTTGTAATTATTTTAGCTAGTTAAATTGTTTCAAAAACTCAGAAGAATAAAATTTCTAATTCACATCAAATATTTTATATGATTAGTCTTGGTTTAGTATAATCAGCATGTTTAATTAAATTGAAGTTGACCACATTTTTTACAAAATCGAAAACTTGATTTATATCAAAAACACTAAACGTTTCCCCATTCGTGTACCTGTATTAACTGAAATACACATAGGTAACTACATAACAAATAACCATGGGAGTGTGGACAGATTTTTGAATTGGACTGATGTTTTGTAATGTTAATAGCTGACAACGGGCAGACGGTGACTGGGTCACAATTATTAATCGAAAAGGAATATCACTTCAGAATCTGCATACAAATCTTGGAAAATCCAATGAGATTAATGCACAGCGATGTAAAAAAACTATTTCGGTATATCAAACATAATCTTTGTAAAGCGAATAGTTCACAGAGCTGAGGTAAGTAGGTAGGTACTAGGGATGTTATGGATATGAAATTTCGGATTCAAATTTGGATACAGATATATTGATAATTTTTAATCGGTTTCACTTACGGTCATGGATATTAAATTATTTCGGATTATCCGATTGTTTCGGATAATTTCGGTTATGGATATTAGACAATTTACACAATTTGGAAAAAATATATAATGTATTATTTACAAAGTTTCACTTTGTTCCAGATTTTATTTGGTATTATAATCACAGAGAAACAAAGTAAATAATAAAAACTGTCAAAAATGAAAACGACGCGGCGATTATATCGGCTCGGTCAGCGTTAACCAGTCATTACGTGCTTTATTTAGACTCTGCTTCTATCCGAAATTATCCGAAACTTCATCTTCAAAGTTTGTATCGAAAATTTAATAGGTTCCAAGCTGAGGACTACCTTTTAAACTTTGACATTAAACAACTCTATTATCGTAGGCACTTACTTGAGCGGAGTTCATTAGGCGTCATTTCTCCGTTGTTTTGTAGCTTTATACTTCAAAAGTTTGCTGTTTCCTATTTGTCAAGTTTTACAAAAGAAAATCTTCGGGATGAAGACATTTGACTGAACTAATGTCTAACAACTCAAAAGACTCCAAAGTTAGACCGTCTGCACCATGTATCTTAGTACAATTAATAACAGAGATTCGAGTATTGAAATTTCAATGAACACTAGCAAGGTTTATTGTATTCATTATGTCATACTTAAAAAGTTTTTCAATTGATAGGGCATCATTAAACTAAGTACGTAGCAAAATTAGCAATTCAATGTTTTGGGCGATTCATCAAACTTTAATGTTACTCATCCTTTAGTAATATTTTTAGAGAGGTTAATTATTCGTTATTCGTTATTCCTTTGTTGTTTTATGGGTTTGAATTTTATTGGTTTTTAAGTTTATAATTATAATATCAAACAATAAGGATTTGCTTCAAATTATAACGAATGTCCCATATACTGACGGCCTATTCTCAAAGTTTCTGGTTGGAAGCGGAAACTAAAAGCGTTTAAATGTATAAGAATCTTGCCGGAAAGTTGTGACAATTAGTTACCTAATAATACATAAAAAACCCTCTTGAAATATAAAAATTATATATATATATATATATCCTGAAAAATAATTAAACTCTTCCGGAAGTAATGTTTAGAGATCAATCACATCAAAATCTATTTGCCTAGTTTGAAAGTGTAAATGTCTTAGAGTGCAAAAATGGAGTGCCGAAATAAACAGAAAAATAGTGACTTTCTTAGGTATATAGTATTGATGTTAGATCGATTATTACCTAAATATTACTACAATCTAATAAAATAGTTTTGACTCCGAATTCAATGATCACTGAATTAAATAAAATGAGTTGTTCGCAGTCAAGATTTCGTGTTATATTATTTCGAGGCAAGGCAAGTCATTAACTGTTTTCAACTAGAAATTTAAGCCCAGCTGTGTGACAGGTGACAGTAACGGTTAGATGATAATGAAAAATGTAACAACTTTTAAATGAAATAGAAACTGTCCCCGAGACACTAAACCCACAAGGGGCCACAGAACACTCCGGGAGGAATAAAACATGGCGGCCTAACTAATAAGTAGGTCAATCGATATGCCACATCTCTAGACGGTGATTAAAATAACAATAAGAAAATAAGTGAAAAAACATATTACTTATTACTCGGCAAACTTGAAGCAGTAGAAATGTTTAAGAATTTTTGTATAATAAAAAGCGAAATATTTTTGGGTTTGAGCGAATCCGAGTGCTATTGTTGAAAACAAATTATGTTTATTGTACATCTAACTTCACCACTTTGGCCAAGTTAACGGTCAAGGTCTCGTCTGCTCGTGGTTTACCAGATTTTCTAAATTGTTGCTTGATCCCAGTCTACAGTAAGCGTGCAAGACGGTATAAAAGCTTGTTAGTTACCGTTCTCCGAAAATCATCCGTGATATGTTTCAAAGTGTTTCGGCGACAGATTCACTGTTGATATGTACAAATTCATCTGCGCTTTCCACCTTCAAGCAGTTTATATTCCTAATCAATTAGCTGTTTCAACATCGTCTTTATTTTCCTTAGTCTATTATACTTCTCCAATTAAAATTTAGCAAATATTTTTATTTCTTGAATACTTCGCAATGTCGCTACCATTTTTAATATCTTCGCACCCAGCCCTTATCGAGTTAAAATTTCATCAGAGAGAAAAAATTTGTTACACGTAGGCGTATATTTGAGAAAATTAAAAATAACACCGGGTAACAACAACACAACGCCTTAAGGGAATGTTGATTTAGATTATACATGTTACCTTAAATTATCGCTTTTATTAATATCATAATTCTATTTATATTTCGTTAATCAAATAAAAAAATACGCGGCAATCATTGACTAAACATGATCATCAACCAGCGTCTGAAGTTACTACGAATATTCAAGTGATAAATAAGTTAACGACTTTTCTATTCCCAACAAAACTGTTATAATTTATACATATTCTAAAAATTGGAAAACGCATCTAATATTAATATAAATTTGTAATTTGGTTATGTATATATAAATATTCATCACTACTAAAAGCATCTTATCAATTTTTTTTATAGAGGGGGATGGAAAGCAAAGTGTGCCACACGGTAAAAAAATTATTGAACATCAAGCGATGTACTTTGAATCCCTCGTAACGCTTAGAATTCTACTCTAGAAACCTTCGCTGCGCTCGGTATTCTATGCTACAATCCTTCGCTTCGCTCTGGATTCAAACAATCGCTCTCGCTCGCAATACGTTAATATATTATTTTAGTCCCTTGTGGCACAATTTACTATTACAGCGTTTGCCCGAGTAAAGTATGCAATTTCGGCTAAGTAATTGTTCGATCATTAATACCTAATTTCTGAATATAATTCTGAACTAGTACTTTGGCCATTTGCCAAAGTGCAATTTGGTTCCCAACTAAATTTAATAATTGCATCTATATAGGGAATTATAAGAAATATTAAAATAGTAGTTTTGCATAGTTACAAGTTTCATTTCATTTAGCGGTCGAATTTCAATGTTCGTCTGGTATCTTAGGCAACCACATCATGTAAACCTTCAGTTTTTATATCTGCAGAAAATGCTCATCATATTAAAAAAAAATAATTATTACGGTGGCATTTCAAGAGGTTATGAAGAAGTTGTTGATTTTCTATTTGTAATGTGAATCTCAAGCTGATACTCTTTGATGGCAATGCGGTTCGCAGTTAAGTTCGTATTTATCTGATTACTGAAACTTCCACTTTTCTTGATTTTCCACTTTTGTTTTAAACTCAAAGCAAAACCAATACTAAATTAACGCAAGGTTTCCAGCATGCCGAAAATTCTCGGTGACCCTTCGCTTCGAGAGCGTCATTTTACTACAGTTCTCATTTCTTGGGGATGACGTAAAGAACATTAATGAATCCCTACCCTTTAGGCGAGGGTTGCTTAGTAGTGCTTTATAGCTATTCTGCTATAATTCAGATTCAAATAGGTGGATTTCGATTTCTTTATTACACGGGTATAAAGTTGAAAATTGCTGGAATTGTTTATACACAAGTTTGGTTTAAATTACAAAATTAAAGAATATTTGTCTAATCAAAGAAGAAAACAATGATTTTTTCGAATTTTAGTTCGGAATTTCTGATCTGAAATTTGTTAAAAACGCATCGATATTTTTGTTTCTATTCTTTGAGAGATTCATTATTCGAAGACTCAATGGTTTGCCTATTATCAGTTAGGATTTAGCTAATTGAATGCTGAAGATAGGACTCTCACAAATGGATTTGTTAATTACTTATCACTCAACGTAATTATCTGTGCAAGATAACGCTTTCAATCAAATCAAAAGTCTGGGATATTTCAACATGTAGTATTTGTCTTCTCCACGTTTTTTTATACACACCTATGTCAAATACATAGGTTTGATTTCAAACTAGGGAAAAATGTAATTTTTAGAGATCATTTTGGAGAAGGAGTTATCAAAACGCGAAGAAAGATGCATATTGTCGAAAGCCATTAATGAAGTATCGATGTATAGATAGGTACATTACATGTATAAGTTGGAGAGAAGTTATTTTACGTCAAACAGGCGTGTAACGCTACATAGATATAAGTGAGTTTCAATGAGTCATTATATCAAGTAATTACTGGTTGATATTATTATCTTTCCGTGAAGCCTACCCGGCTAGCTGCCACCCTCTTGCTTGAGTCAGCCGCCAAAGACTCGTCAAATTTACATGTAAAAATATCTTTAAATCTAAGGAATAATAACTATTATGTTTAGCGGAATATTACAAAAATCAATCATAAAAATTACTAAAAAGGTCTTCAATATTACTTAATATTTATGTAACAACCATGGGCTACCGAAAACAAGCCCTTGTATTTATGGTGACTAAAGAAGTAACAGATTCTTTACAGTGAAATCACAGGCCACAGCCACAGAAGAGTAAGGCTTTGATAGGTTGTGCTAAATTTATGGTCTTTTACATGGACTCATAACTTATATAGGCACATACTATTTTATGATAAAACTCAGACACGAGTAAATGATCCGCCGCCTTACATGACATTGAGTGTTCGAATGTAATAAAGGGCTAAAATGTTATCAAATGCAATCATTTTGTGAGCTTCGCGCGGTGTGGGCGATTGAAGACGGCACTTTTAGGCTCCTGTTCGAGCTTCCACCCTGTTTGATACTCTGCTAGATCTTCAAATCGCTCCTTTCCCTTGTATAATATGTACTTATCCTTGATATAATCGTATCTATGGACTAAGTTAGTATTACATAACAAGCTATCAATTATCTATCTATCAAGACCCCACCCATTCCCTTAAAAAACAGAGATCGCGTGTTCTACGATATAAAATGCGAAAGAAGCCCTCAAATGGGTATAAATGGTCTAAATAAAATAAATAGTAGTCATTTAGCACCGTAGCAGTATAAAAGGTTACTTTGTCGGACGAGCCGAGCCGTGTTTTATTTAAGGGCGAACTGGCCAAGCACGAAATTTGTTTAGGCAATGTTTATTTCTTGAGTTGAATATACCAAAAAGAGTCCGCTCTATTCTGCAAATTTCATGAAAAAGCTATGAGATTATTTCGAAATTAATGTCCATGTTTATTTTGTAAATAGCGATTGTTTCATTACTTTGAATATTAAATGACAGCAAAAAAATTCAGCCACCTAAAAGATTAAAAAGAAAAACTAACATACTTATACTACGTCCAGACCTTCTGTTGGTATTAATAAAGACACAAAATAAAAGTAACATACATCACCAACATCTGAGGACACATTAATTGATATTACATAATTATCTATGCTAAGAATGGAATCTGGTACCTTCATTTGAAAACTAAATAACCCATCAGGTGATCAATTGGATTACAAATTTGTCTAATAATGGCGGTATTTACATTTTGACAATTCTCTTATTATCATACAAAACGAATATTTTACAATCTTGTTCCCTGAAATTATCGATGTGAATCTTGATAGAGTAATTACTCTCTCTTCTCCTTTCTTTCAGAACTTAGTGATCTTAAAAAAATAACACACCAAAAGCATCGCAGTGCTTCACAGTAAAATGAAATCTTCAGCTTATTTTCATGAAACAAATTCATCGGTGTGTGCAAAGTCTTTCCTTATACCACTACAATTAGCAGTTGGCCGAATGGTTGGAAATGGCTGGAAATCAAATTAAAAACTTCCAAGCAATCGCGAAGTTTCTTCTGTGGTAATTCATTGGCATTATTGGAAACAATTGCCGGGAACTAACTACAAGAATTCCAATTTGGAACAGCTTAGCAAAAAGGTCCAAGGAACGTAAGTACCTTCGTTTTGCGATCGGTATTATTTGTATTAAGTTTTTCCAAATTAAAAATTTTTTTTCTAGTATTACTGCCCTGTTGCCGAATTCGTTAAGGTGAGATTAACGTATTGTTTTAATTGATGAAAAACTGTTGTGTCGCTTAAGCGACAATGGCGCTGCTTCTGTCCGAATACAATCAAAGTAACTATAGATACATTAAACTAAAACATTTGTACTATGGTACTACTTGATTATCTCGTTTCAGTCGACTTTGGATATGCGAATTTGCTGGTGCACATATCGATCTAGTTCTATTTAATTGAGTTCCGGAGACATGTTTAATAAATGTTAGTAATAATAAATAAATAAATAATAAAAAATAATATATTTTTTTAATAAATAAAAAAAATAAAAGATGCCTTCTGTAATTGAGTCCAAGTTGACCTCTCCTCTTGTTATACCCTACTGAACAAATGTCAAGAATAGTGTTTAGCCTCATATTGGTGAGTCTGTTAGGCGTTTTAACATCCCATGTACTAACGATATTTATGAATGCTAGTAGAGTTTTTATCTTTCCTGGCTATCTGACTAACGGACCAGGAATCGCGGTGTTTGGCGAATAAATATGTTTTTTGGGTCTTAACTGATTATGATTTCTTAATTATGTATACAGGTGTCC
The DNA here is from genome assembly GCA_018251895.1 of Agathymus mariae mariae. Classification (NCBI taxonomy): domain Eukaryota; kingdom Metazoa; phylum Arthropoda; class Insecta; order Lepidoptera; family Hesperiidae; genus Agathymus; species Agathymus mariae. Next base: position 10,841 of record DWPT01001660.1, read on the forward strand.
CAAAAGTCGACGTCAGGCCGATACCGCGTGACAGGTAAGGTTATAGTTGAATTATCAGAAAAATATGAAAAAAAATGTAAGTAATGTATTTTTTAAATTATAGTACTTTTTGTTTATTCGAGAAAATTTACATCCTGTGACCGTCTTTTAACTCCTGATGCTGCAAATCTTTGCTTTTTGTTTTCTTACGTCATCCTGAATAGTGCTTCTATAACCTGTAACCTTAAATTCTAAGTTAACTACAAAAAAAAAAAATTCATTATATGATAATTGCATGTTAGCGCATTTAATAAGGATTTTAAAGTGGTTTATCGCACAGTACGTTATTTTTTCTTAGATTGGACACAAAAAATGTTTTTTTAAAAAAAACTCAATTTCAAACTATTTCTTTTAACTTACTAAAAATGTTTCTAACGTAACCAAAGCGTGCCTTAAGACCGTAACCACAAAACAGATAGACCTACCTACCTTACTGGAAGACGTGCAACTGAGTATTTTCAGAGAGATGTGGTTTCAACAATATAAGTATTAGGACCTTGTCTATCACATGGTATCGGCTTGACGTCGGCTTTTGGGACACTATATATATATATATATTAAAATATTCATGCCACATATGTCATGCGGGTTATTCCAGCATTTATTAAGTAAGAACACAAATACGTAGGGATATTTTTATGATTTCGATGTCACTATAAGTAATTTGTATTATGGCTTTATGGATAAAGAATAAATACATTGGGACCAACAACTTCCTTTCAACTGCCAATATTATGAGGTGGTACTTATCATTGGTACTAAAAGGTACAAATCACTATTTCCGTGAGTCAACCCCAGCATCAACACTTCCCCTAGCCGCGACTGTAGCGGACGCGACGGATCATGGCTTTTGTGCACGATGTTACAATTTAAGAATCGAAATCGAAAGATAACTAGATCATGTGATCGAATATAACTTCTCAGTTAAAAATAAATCTAAAATAAATCTCAGTTAAATATAAAATACCTTTAAACTTTTATGGAAGAACTTAATAATGAGAAACTTAATATATGATTAATATTAACACGAAAAAGATAACTATGATGGACTATGACGTAATTTGGCATATAAATAATTATCATTGTAATAGTTACAATTATATAAAAATGAATTATTTTATTGAATATAACTAATATTTAATATATATATACTAACAATAACAATATAGAAATATAAAATTAATTTTTATACGTCCTACTTGTATGCTATTATGTCAAATTAAATATTGTCTTGCAATTTTTTTTATCAAAAATTAATTATTGTCTCAAAGCAAAGACAAATAAAACTCAGGTTGCATGTGGCTAGAGATACTTAGAAAATGGTCTTAACTTCGCTGTTTCAGAGAAGAAATCTAAATGAAAAGAGATCCCATACATACCGTATACGTAATAAAAACATGTTATATTGTCTAGAGATCCACTCTAATAGATATAATTATATAATCAATGACTTAAGGCTATGTTACATTTTTTCCTCTTTATTTCTCTCTGTCCGTGTATTTTCCTGTGTCCATGCAAGACGCAGGTGCTTTCGCTTGCTTCGTTTGAGTGCGATCGTACGGACTAGCGACTGGATAAATAAGTAAGATCGTAAATGAGTCCATAATCCAGCGGACAGTTACGTGTAACAGATGTAAACAAAAAACCTAAAAACTTCGATGCCATAGTTATAAGCTTTAATTCAGATAAAAGCATATTAACCTGTATTTTTCTGTAGGAAGTATTACGTCTTCTTTCTATTTTATTTCATCCTGTTACACAGCAAATTTATAACTAAAAAACTTGGACCTTACAGTGCTAACATAGGGATATATAAATATTGAATAACTAAGCGAATCCTAGCTGAGTACCACTGATAATGCAGTTATGAGCCTTCATTAAGTGTTAATTAAAACTACACGTTCACTATGTTAACCCTCAGTGAGTAGTACATTTGAAGTGCTAATTATTTCAAATATTTCATTGTAAGTATATCTTATATATGCGTATGAAGTTAGAGCATAGTATATTTTAATAAGGATTCGGAATACAGATATTTATTTAACTTCCTTTTATAGTTGTTCCTTTTATATATACATGTTTTTATATATGTTATATATGTTGCTAAGCACTATGTCTTATGAAATATTGAATATGAGACATGACTTCCAAATAAAAATAATAATAACACAAAATTTCGCAAGGTATCGACGAAAGCAATATAGAATAATAAATTTAGTTAACTGCGAATGCTGTGTCTCCATCTTGGTTAATCGAAACTCAACCTTAAACTTTGCAGATAAGAACAAAAGTCACTTACGTTTTTGAAGTTTATTAAAAGTTTTGGAAACAGCAAAAAGTCCGTGTCTGTCACGAATAATTTTTCTAATGCTACCTAATTGATATATTTCTCATGAAATCTTGAATAAAATTCTTCCCTTTATATAAGCTCTACAATTCTGAGTGCCGATATTACTACGAGGAATATTCACGGTTGGGTAAAAGGTCATAATACTCACTACAAAGGAGCCCGTATGCATACCCCATATTTGCTTCAAACTAACTGTACAGTGAGACGGAACTTCCCAACTTTGCTCCGCGGCCCAAAGTCATTACTTTGACGTTAGATGTGAACACGAAACCACTTTTCACGCATATCAACAATAATTTTGACTTAGAGCCAAGAAATTTGAAGCGTTGCGGTCTTACAGGTGCCGCGGTGTAAAAGTGATGTTGTTATGACGTTGGCATTTTAAAAAAGAATGTGTGTGATATGTACCACTCACCTCTGTAAAATACACGACACTTCGACATGTACTATGTACATATACAGAATGTGGTGATTATATTTTGATTGATTGATACTTGGTTGATTTTTTACTATTGTAGATTGATTATTATTATTGCACAGGGAACTTATGTTAGTTGACAGTATTTATAACATGCTTGGCTATGTATTACACTTACACTTCTTCTAAAAATCAAAAATCATTTTTATAACCTAAGAGCGAGTAAACAAGCGGGTTTATTTACTACTTCCTTTCATGTTCGACTCTCCTCTTCATCTTGAAGATGCTTAAGAGTGAAGGTCATCACTAACCATCAAATGTTAGTCTCTTCGTTTTCGTACAACCACAAACAAAGTCAGCATGAAGGTCCTGAACTCTGATCTTTTTGCAGTATATTGCCATTCAGATCGACATCTTTCCGATTACCAAACGCGTCATTTAACTATCCATTATTGACGTACTTAAAGTAACGTGTGAACGTTTTAATACGCAAAAGCGGTTGTTTATATAGAACCCAACAAGGAGAGTATTTTTTATTATTATGTTATTAATTTTAATACAATAATATTATATTTGTCTTTCTTTTGGAATTATAAAGCAATATCAAATAATGATTCAATGAGCATTAATGGATCCCTTATTCAGAAAACGGGTATTACTCTTACGTAAATAATTGTTTTGAGAAAGTTTCTTTGTTTATAAATATAATAACTTTTGTTAAACGACGGATTTAAGTTAAATCACAAAATCAAGGTATCGTAGAGTCTTCTAATGTTATGAACGTCTGTGGGTAGCAGAGCTCTGTTGCTATAAGGTGGTCGGGTTTCTCGTTTAGCTGCTTATTAAAAATACATTTTATTATTTAATTTAAAATTAAATGAACCCAAAAAATTCATAACGATTAAAAAATCAATATTAATCATTAAAACATAATACTTAGGATAACATAATATGTTTACAAATCTGTAATAATATCAAAACTGTTCTGGTGCCGAATCTATGCAACGAATATTTAAGGATTTTTTTATATTTCAATATGTAAATACAACCTAACCTCTGTCCATTTAGAATACTTTAAGCCCAGAATAATGCGCGATTTGGATTTGTTTCCCTGGAATTTCCATGAAGCGTAGCCGGTTACTAGTACAAGAAAACGTAGATATTAAAAAGGTAAAGGCATTTAAAATCATTCTGATAAGATTGTAGGCTGCTCCTGGAATTATTTGCCTGTAACTTAAAAATTTATACGTTAGAAGTTATTGTTCCACACCTGGTGTTTTTGCCTACTTTGCATTTCGTTTCGGAGAATAGAAATGTCAGCTTACGCTAATAGATGAGCCGTCCATGCCAATATTCAGGTGCACGCGATCAAAACGCTATTAAAAATGTTTTATGTTTAGATTGTGACAGCTTAGTTGTTTGATAGTCGGTCTCAAACGGGACCTAAAACAAAAGAGGCCGATCCTCGAGTGTATGTCTATATTTTAAAAGCTAAGTGCTTATTAGAAATTAAATATAATAAGCGTTTGGTTTTAATTCCATAAATAAAATATTTATACATAGAGTGCACCGGTACGTCTTGCAACCCATCATAACTATGAGCCATCCTTTAAACAAAATAAATGTATTGTAAGAATATGAACTGCATCGATCAAATCATTTAGTTGTCATAACTTAGAGAATTTACGTATGATTTTGAAGTACAGGCACCTATAGGCTATATCTGAATAAGTTCAATATTTTGATCTGCAATCTTTATTCCTAAATAATAACACCATTATTTACTACTTAACCGTATAGAATATTAATGAATAGAAATTAGGAGTCAATACAAAGCCATTGCTTGGAAAGAAACGTGGTATGTCCGTCCACGATTTCACGTGAAGGGAGGATAACTGCTAGGTGTTCTATATAATTACTGCGTTTTACAATTTATTACACTATGTACCTAACTTGAACAATGAAATATTGGCTTTCGACAAGCATAATCAATACTTTATCAGGTGAATTTCTTATCATATTTGTCATCAAATGGTTTACTATATTTCTTAATGCTGTAGTGATAGAATTATGTTTAAATTTCAAGTTTTCCTCATAAGTGTAATAATATCCTATCTGTATTTGAATGAAAGAAAATTTATATTCTAATAACCACACTAAGTTGGAACGCATTTGTGTAAAATATGGACCAACCGTGTTCGGAATAGTCAATAACTTATGCCAAAATGTCAGTCATATAAATAAAACCATTTTTTATTTATATTCATTAACTAAATATATAATTTTTTATAAAAGGAACATCATGTGCGGTGATTTTAATCTAAGAATAGGCTTTTATAAGTTCGTGCGCTCAATCACCACTTACCATCAGGTAGGATTATTGTCAAGCATAAATTTATTTTATGTAAAAAAAATGATATTTACAATACTGTCCAATTTTCATGAATGTTTTGCTTCGGATTATTTTTGCAAATAACTTGCAAAGCATTTAAAATTATAAAGACTATTTATGCATATTTTAATAAACTTTATGCTCCTCTAGGTTGTTAGAATTCCATCACGAGGCAAGCACCTTGGTCTTAGCAGATATTGAAGATTCCAAAGACGTTGGTATTTCTATTAATATTTAATACCTATGCAAGCGTTTTATTACCGCGAATGAAGTAACAATGTAGTAACGGAAATGGAACTAAGTTTCTCTGCACGATTTGAGTTGGATAGCCACACAAACTAACAAACATACATACGATAGTATTTCAAATATACACTGCTTAGAAACTAAGATATTATTATCATTTAATATTAGAAACATCATTGTTTGTTTTTATTTGTACTTATAACAGCGTTATCCGTAATTGTACCTCTGCTGAGCTTCGGTGTTTTCTGAAAATGAATAAAATATAGGTTTCTGATATACAGATTATATCAAGACAAGACGTCTTGACAGGAGCAAACTAGCAAAGGACAGTTGACCGGGAATCCTATTCTCGAGTTGGTTTTTGGAAGAAGAAACTAATTAAATTTAATGACGATCAATTTCTGCCAATCAGATAATTTCCTGAAAGGTTCTCGTTACAAGGCTTTCTCTTATATTTTGTTCCTCCTAAAATTATTGTACTCTAATAATTTTTAATATCGCAAGCTAGAGCATTCTAGTGCGAGACGAGCGTCTTCCTCGTGACCGATATTGGAAAATTCCACCCGAAATTACCGTACGTTTCCAATATATTACCGAAAGTTGTGACATCGTAGAAACCGATAACCCGTTAGGGAAGCGACCTTTTTGTCAGCGTTCTTTAAGATTTGCCGACATTATTATAATTATTATTACATAACTGTTTAGCAGGTACCATTAGTAGGAATAGTAACAACACTATGTTGGTTATAAGTAAAAAAAAAAATTATAACGTATTGCTCGCAATCGGTTCAAAATTTTTATATTTTGCTGTTCATATATCATTCAATTTTGACTTTATACTTTGTCACGTATTTTTTTCGATTGTGTCTATGTCAAGTTAAGTGCGCACTGTTACTGGTAACCCTAGACGTCTGGAACATTAAAAGCTTCACTGACAGTTTGCTCGACCATTGATCAAAGTTGGCTTTATTTAAGGGTTGATACATCGAGTACACCTCAAGCGAAAATAACATGTTTATGTGATTTTTTAATTATAAACTAAAATGTTATCTATTATCCCCTGCATTATCTGTTAGATGCCAATTTACTGATTACAAAGACTACTACAGCATAGCTAGTGGAGATTTGCGTTATTTTTGTTTTATTGTCGTAATCGTTACACCGATTGAGGCATTGTGATATATGGTCGATATAAATAATCAGTCATAATATCATAATATATAAGCGAAATAATATCACATTCAATGCGGCTATTACTCCATTAAGAGCAAGTTAAAATTTGCTAATTGGAAAATTTTAGTACAAAGGCTATTGTTTCAGCAGTTTCACCGTTTCATCACTTAAAACATCTGAAGGCTCATAGCAAGGTTTTATTGATTAAATGATTGAATGAAGATAATCTCTTGATACACTTTAATCGAATTAAAGGAAACCGTGAACGGGAATAAAGTTTGTCAAAAGTCAAACAAATGATACAAAACGTAATGCATATTATTCATTATACACAGAATGGTTTGATCGTACAACTTCTGGACCGTTTTTATGTGTAACTAGTATCAAATATTGGCGTTAGGTAGGTAACTAAAACTCAACAGCGTGTTAGCAATCCTCACCACGCCAGTGCCGTGGCGCCCTCTTACAACTTCTACTTACCTGATCTACACCAATAAGCGACGTCAGCCAATAAGCGAGTACTTCCCCCACCAAAGAAAAGTGAGGACTAAGCTGACAT
>DWPT01001661.1:0-18016 GCA_018251895.1 Agathymus mariae mariae
GTGTAGCGCACAATATTGCCTCAGATGTGAGGATGTGTGTATAAATGTAAATGATGACGACTGAACTTGGGAAATTAAATGTAATAATTAATCTGTCAGAAAATATATATAAATTAGCTTAATAACGTTTAGTAAATTAAATTATTCGAGCTGTATTTTGAACATTATTGTTATAACTTCTTACTGTTTTGATATTAATAAGTTTAATATTAACTTTGCATAACATTTAATTCCAATAGCTACGCTGCTGGTAACACTAACACTACGAGGACTTTTTGGAATTAAATAACGTAATTATTGGATTTGAAGTTACTACTTATATATCTATCTTGGCGTATGTAAAAAGTTAAATGGAATTCAGGATATAGGCTTTTATTAATCAAATCAATGAAAATTCACAGGTTTTGATATTCATTTAACATTACAACCTGTTGTGATCTATCCGTCCGTTATGAATATTAATATGATATGAAGTTTATGAAGTTTTGAGTACAAATTACAAAATAATAAGTATTTGAATTGTTCATAAACTTCTGTAAGGAATTTGGGTTTCATAGATTCGGTCTACACGTAATGACTTAACTTAATTGGCAGTAACAAAACCACATATAAAAATATACTATATATAGTAATAAATAAATCCACATAAAATCTTCACGTATGTATATATATGTATTATTACGTAAATTATGAAAGTGCAGTGTTTACAACATAAAAAATTTAATTGTGTTTTTTGATTTTGAAGATATTCATAAATTTTATTTGAAAAAATATATTGTTTTGTTTTCGAACATTGAATCTGCTACTTATTGTTTTGCAACTAGTTTCTACTCATTAGTGTTCCAGTCGGGTTCTGGTATTCTATGAATATATCCTAACATTTTGTGTATGCAAACAGTCTATTATATAAAATTCGAGTAGACAGATACATACGGAATACATACAAAAGGAACATTACGTTATAGATGCGATACGATTGTGAGGGAAATTTATTCCATTGTTGCTTTTGCAATCCAAATTGTCTTTTGTATAGACGTTAAGTTCTAAGTAAAAGTTGATATAAACGGTTTTACTTGCATGTAGAAATTTTCTACTCATTCAAGAATTGAATTATGCATTGCTTTTTAAAGCAATGGATAATTCTAATTTAAAGATTTTTAAAGCTATCCGTGAGTTCAGTTATATGTTATCATCATATATTCGACATATTTAAACTATATAAATATTAGTCTAGTAAACCATAAGTGTTATTGTATTACGCTATTGTGTATTTTTCATTTCTTTCAATGGTACCTTCACTTTTATTTCTACATACTGTCAAATTTTAGAATACATAATGTAAGTTGAAAAATCTCCAGCAGCGTAGGAAGTACACACTGGGCTTTCTCGTTTTCCACGAGGGAGCCTTGCAGGAGACATATAGGGAAAAGCTAAACAATATGTTGCATGAGCCAGGGAGTGAAGGGACCGGTGCGTTGCATGGGATTGGTAAAGAATTGAAGCTAAGATTAAGGAATTTGTTACACGTGACAGGAAGTGGTCTTATGATTTAAATTTTTAAGAAACCTATGAAGTTGAGATATATCAGTCGTAATATCCATGTCACAATGAATTCACGCAGAAGATTTTTTCTTATTTGATGATTCAATTGTATTTGCTTGTTCTAATTATGACCTTCTGTTTCCATATAGAATAAGTGGTTGGGGCAAGCGAAGGGGTGCGGCGTCTACGGCCGTGGAGCAGAAAGCCCGGTCGCTGTTACCGCAGAGTGACCTGCCCGCGCTGGCGTATTACATGGAGGAGTACTCGGCGCGCAGACTCACGCCAGACGCCTTCCTCACCGTGCTGAGGGATCTCCTCGATACGCCACAGAAGGTCAGAGGAATTTATATGATATAATCACGAACAAATATAACCATGTCAATTCTATGTCTAGGTTTACATACCGCCCCGGTATAATTACATGAGAGGGATTTTAAATAGATAGGCATCTCGTAGACATCCCCGTATAAAAAAGTCAGTTATGTAGGATTGCATTAAGTAAGGGTTATGCCACATAACTTTGGTCATTTTAATCGAAATGCATTCACATCAGAAATATCAGGGTCTTCTCCAAAATAATTTATTCCTGTGTATATTGTATGTAGGTAACATCATAGTGTGAATAGGTAACATAATGGCGTAGATGTAGGGAACACTGAGAGTGGTTGAATTTAAGCATTTGTTTTTCCAAAAATGCGACCGTGATTTTGTTGTTATATAAATCTCATTACGTAAACTAAATGAACAGTCGGCGGGCGGTTGTAAATATTTGACAATCTTAGTAGTATTTAGATAGGCAGCTTACGGTTAATTAAACATCACTGAATCGCTTCGACTTTGGAATTTTCTTTCGTCGCTTCGGTATAGCGCTTCGTCTTTCAGTTCGATAATTACTTGACTTTAAAATGTAATCGAGTACCTACAGTTGTAAGTGACCATGTAATTATGTAGATAATAAATGCGAGTTTTTTGTCAAAGCGTTTCATTTAAACGTGTATAAGAAGATTTTTTATATAATATTCTACCTAATATTGTGTTTTAGCAATACACGGACCCGTATAGAGTATACGAATAAGTTATATTGCATAAATTATGTGCCCCCGTTCCAGAATAAGGCGTAATTTAATTTTAATTAACTTAGTTACATTTATGGCGCCTAAATGAGTCATTTATTTGAAATTATGAGTGAAATTGCCGTAAACTGTTGTCCTTCTTAATTTTCCTTTGTTATTTATCGTACCAAATAATGAAGATATATAATTTAAGTATCTTAATGTAAGCGGGTGAGTAATTTAATTTTTTCGACTCTTTCGATAAATTCATAAATGAAAAAACTATTTGTATATTAGGTAAGAAAATCTTCTCATCCAATATTGTACAATAGCTGAATTTGAATGTTCGACTTGTATACTAATAGGGGTATATTATGAGCACCTAGTCTTGTTTATATAGTCCCACTTGCAAATGCCAAACGAAACTTGGCACACTGTAAACTAACTATATTCGAAATAAAGAAATCCTTACACGCACCTGAGTTAGGTATAAAATTATCACGCAGACTTTATGTTCTTAAATGACAATAGATAAACCACATAATTTAATGGGCCATCAGGTACCCGTTGGAGAAAAGTGTCTACGAATATTGATAGTGCCTTGGTATACAAATAAAATTTTAAAATAATTTAGTGATCAAAACTGATGATGCCTATGATGAGCCACTTCTGGCACCGGATCCTATTCCATACTGCGAAGCATTAAGGTTATAGTCGACCAGGCAGACTCAATGCAGGTTAACAGATTACACAAACCTTCACAGAGCATTGAAGAGAAATTTCAGGTTTCCTCTCGATGTTTTCTCAGAAATAAGTGATAATTAATTTGTTATACGTTTTGAACTGTAAAGATCTAACGGGAGAGTGTAGGATCGAAACTAGGCTCTCGTTGCTTGAGACCCACATCAAAGCCACCAGGCTATTAATGCTATGATCAGCCGGATATAAACCATAAAGTCTATAAACATATTGTGATGTTCTATGTAATTAACAATATATAGATTTGGACGCAATCCAACGTTTCGATTTCAAGAAACATTTAAATAAATAACCTTTCTATCGTGTCCACAACTTTATAATTATTCTTACGCGATCATTCAACCTAAACGACCTATGATTAATTTAAGCTTTACGTAACGTGAATGAGAATTGTTTAGCCACGCGACCGGCAAATTGAGGCGAATTAAGTATATTTGTGGGTGTATGATAAACTGAGAAATCAATTAGTTACTGTGATACTTTAAAACAAATAAAGGAATAATAACATTATAGATAATATATATTGAAATCGTTATAATTACATTAGCGGTAAATTATCAACATTTAAATATTTTAATGGTGCTTTTTGTGTGTTTATGTTATGGAGTGGTGCAAAAATCTCGATAATTAACGTTTTAATCTCTTTACTGTAAGAATATTTGCAATAGTTGTAAGATATATTAAGGTTTAGTAACACAGTATCGGTTATTTACAGTACACACTCCTGACGGAGATTCGGGAGTTTATGTTGCCGGAGGATCGGCTACGCTTCGACGAACTGGTTTACCGGAGAGGCGAAGAACCGGCCGACCATCACGGAAAGGTATCATCCTTAGACTATTTCATTACGTACCGCTTGTATTAATCTTGAAATGCAGTCTTATTTACTTCACAATAAAGAATAGATTGAAAATACCCTAAGTCTTTTGAATTCCGTACATTACCGTGCCAACTCGAGATCCGTCGTTAATGTAGCTCAGAATCCCATTATAAAGACATTTCCTTATTAGGTGGATCGTCCGAGTAGTCAATATATATATATAGCCGATAGTGGGCTATACACTTAAGTCGTTCCTATTACAAATAAAATGACATGATATACACATACTAACAGAACACGAATGATGATTTCTAACATTTCCTACATGTTGAATACGACCAAAACTTACATAAGTTCTCCGAGGAAGTCGACGGAAAGTATTATTGCTCATTAAGTCCGAATATTAACCGTGTAACAAGATTAACCGTGTAGTCTTCCTTCTGGCGAATTTTATTCATTAATTTTGATGCTGATACTTTTTACCCTTTGGTATTGAATAAAACTGAAGGTATAATAAGATAAAGCATTTAATACCAGTCCACGCGACTTAATATTTGATACTCAATCATCCACAAAAATATATCAAAGAGTAATAAGTTTTTACTGTATTTTTTTATGTACGTAACAAATGTTTTAAATAATGATTATTATATTTTGGTACACAGAATTCAATATTAACACTAACACACTCGCAGATGCAGACTGAGTCACTAATGGTTCTGTATGTTTATTATGTAGGTATGTAGAAAACATATTCATAGACATTAGAATGTTAAATATGTAGTGTTAAATTTAAATGAACATAATTAGACACCAGCTCATAGATATTAGATTTGAGATCATTTCAATTTAGTGTTTTGAAAGTGTGACCAAAATGTTGATAAAAACCTACAAATATCTAGCAGAATATTTTAAAACTATTTCCATTCTTATCGGTCAATCTTAATAGTAATATATTATGGTACTAACAAAACGCTAGAAAGGAGTTTAGCGATGAACAACAGTTTCCAAAACAAATATAAGATATAGGAGCTGTGAGTAGGGTTGCCAAATTTATTATGTTTTAATGTATCTTACGTCATTACATGACTATGCTTTAAACGTGAATATAACACACGACGTTCACCAGTCTTGTCTGCTATGTTAGATGACGAATGTACCTTAAATATGTTAAATATATTTGCAACCCTACCGGAATGATATATTACAAGAATAAAGCTATAATGACAAATAATTCGTAAGGGGTTGATTCATTTTCGTAACATAAGAAAAACACGCACTCGAGTTGAGGGCGCGAAATGAAGGGCTGAAATCGGTGCTATCTACCGTCTGCACTGGCACAAAGCCAACTCCACGCGTCACAATCGCCACCGCTCACGTTTTCTAGCTTGTTATCTTCATATCGTGTTCATAAAGTTAAATTTCACTTATAAGACGATCACATTGCACACGACGTGTTTGTCGGCCGGGGGTTAAGCTTTGAATTGTCCTTAGCGCGGTTCCGAGCGCCACCTGCCGCCTTCCCCGACGATGCACGAGCTCCACGAGCCGGTGAGTGCATGCTGGAAGCACCTTCGATGTGTACTTGTTTGGTGTTGTGTCTGTTGCATGTCCGATGTGTAAGCTGTTTGTTGACTATACGATGTGATGAAAACATAACGCCGATAGCTACAGCCTTTAGTTGATCCGCATGGATACTTTAACAAGTTTTAAATCGATGTTACTCAGTTCATTCCATCGCATCCTATAGTGGTTGTTTGCTTAGTTTAGTTTTATAAATTGGTTTGCTTACAGTGAGCATTTTAAGTCATTGTGGTTAGTAATGGGAGATTTAATTAATATTTAGGTATGGCATCAAAAGTCTTAAAGTGTCGGTTGCCAGGGTTTTCTGCACCACAATTTGATTAATAATAAAAAAAAGTGTTGTGTACACCTAAGGACGTCAAATTAAATGTAGGTATAGTCGACATTCATGATTTATTTAAATTAAGTAATTGGTATTTTATTGCGTTTATCCTATAATTATATTGTAAAAATACCAATATACAAGTGATGGGCGACAGAGATAGATAGGACATAATAAATAAGCTGGCTCTAAATGTTAACTTTAGATAAATGCGACACCCTACTACTTTATGAATCAGGTATTTAGTTATTTTTATATTTTTCTGAATTAATCCGTATAATGTGCACTAAAATAACACAAAAAAGTTAATTTTTGACATGGAAAAAGCTTAACATATTCTTTTGTAAATAACGTTTTAATATTTGATGATGAGGTCGAAATAATAGTCTTTTGTGACAAATAACCTGTTATGTTATGATATAAATTATATTTTATTGATAAATTCCGAGGGAAGGAAAAAGAAAGTTCGTTACATAAGTCACGGTGAAATTAAAAATTAGTCCTTGTGAGGTAGAGAGTTGTTGTTGTAGGAGGTGCCAGCGGACGGCCCTCTGGTGGTGGACCACCGCTCGCCCTCCGAGGACTCCGGCTTGGGTCTGCCACCGCACGACCACGCCTACAGGTGATTTACCTAACGATCATTAATTTTTAATTCTCTGCTTGACAATTCACTACAAGACAATATAAAACATAAAAAGCCAAAGGAATATTTTAAGATTATTATGCACAAAATAAACAATAAAGTTTGTCGTTCAAATATTGTTTGAAATAGAGATTTTCGCGCACTCATGGATAAGCTAAACTTAACTATCGTTTAAGCAGCCAAGACAAGGGCGCGTTCTCGAATGTATGCTTACGTCTAGTATTTTACGTCACGCAGAAATAATATGTGTCTTATAGAGGACCCTTCTACATGATCTTCGAGCCCGAGAACAGCGCCTTGTTGGCTAGTTGCCAATAATTCCACTTTCATTATGTTTTGGAATCGATTTTTTATAGCGAGGTAATCGTTCATATTTATTGTCACCTTGTTTTCTGCGGGCTTCCAATAGCCGAAGTGTTTGGTTTAATTGTTTGTAAATTTAATCTCATACCACCTGACTTTATAGTTAGGTTCAATGAATAATACACAATGCAGACAAAGCCTTGAGGTATATCCATATTTTAAATTTTTAATTGTTACTTAGATTGGTAAAAGAAATTAGCGGAAGGAAACTTGCATACCGGAATTTTTTTATAATATTGTCGAAGTTGTGTGAAAATTCCATACATGCGCGGTTGAATATGGTGTCGTTCCTCTCAATATGAAACCCGAGCTCAGAAGGTTACGCGATGCCTAGTTATTTTCTTATGTAGGTGAAATAGTATTACTACATAATGTTTAATTTTTACGAAGAAGAGGTACAGTTTAACTTTGCTAATCTCATAACATACAATTGGGATTCATATAGCTATGGCACATAAATATCGAAACGTGAAAACTTAACAGTGCATGTAGGAATATAAGAACACTATGTAGAGGTATGGAAGTACGGAGGTAGTGACGATGGTGTTGTATGGGGCAGGAGCGGCCGCGGGTGGCGGGCCGCCGACGCGCCGCCGCCCGAGGACGAGTTGGAGCCACAGAACGAGGTGATTTTGCCAGAGTTACCTACTACACTTGTTTAAATTCTTTTTTTATCCACCTCCACCTCTCTACCTTCTGTCTAGCGGTGTCCTGGGTGTCACTCGCGACCCTTCCTACATTTCACAACCTCTTGCCTTGTAATCTAATTAATTCCATTTTGCAAAAAGCTTGTTGTAGAATGTAGATTGCTCTTCTTTATAACACTCAAGTTAAATAAATATGTAAAGAGACACATAACAGTTTTTGTTATTATTTGGTTTGATACCCGGACCGGCTGGTCGCTCATGAAGAGACTGAGCCCGGATCTGTTTTTTGTCTCTTCGAAACATAATCTCTAATCCTACCATGACGGATAGAGTGGCACCTCGGTAAAATTATTTGATCACTTACCTTGCATGAGCCGAAAACGATTTGAACGTAGAATATTACTACACCCAACTCTATGGCCGTTATTTCCTTTTCGTGTAGGGGCTGTAAGTCCGAGGGGTAAATCTGGCAAAATTGTATATTTTGATACACATCTCGCAAAGTGCTCAACTGGGATGTATTGGTATCTAAGATGCGCCATTCGTATGATGGTAATAGCGGCCAACCAATACTTATTTTTTCTTCGATCGATAGCTTAATATCGCTAGTAGTATTCTCCTGTGTAGCTCCTATATGCTTCACGGTGATATTTTTTATAAATTATTTGGGAACCAAGGGAAACATAATGGGAAACGCAGTTTTGTTATATCTATGAATCGATATTACAATATCTTTATAATATATCCACGCTGCATCTGTTACTAAGCGTGAACTTCTGGTTATTTCGGTCGAATGATGACGTGTTCACAATGTATTTGCTTTGCAGGCAATCGTGTATAACTAGGATAGAATCCGACAGGTGTCGCTGACTTCAAATTGATTAAAAGTTTTATACATTCAAATTAAAATGATTAATATTTAAGTATATTAAAAGTACTGATACAGTTTACATACATCGTTATGGGAAGGAGAACACTAAATATGTGTTTCGTACGAATGATACATTTAAAAAAAATATAGATCAAACATCGTATAGTCAAACAACTTTGACAGGTTTGCTCAAGTTTTGCGTATATAACTTTTGTAAAAAGATACAAGATATAAATATCAATATCTGGGTAACTTTGATCAATCTTTATAGCTTCTGGGTAGCCATTATAAAAATAAAGAATCATTATAAGTCAAAAGTGCCAAAGTTACCCAGAATATCAAAGTTACCCTGAGTGACTGTATGTAATAAGATTATATTTATATACAATACCAATTATCTTTTTTTCAAATATTAACTAGATAAAGTATTTTATTCAACGGTCCACTGTTCCCAGCTTTTATTTATCATAAGTTATTGCGTGGCTACAATTCTTTTAAAATTTTCAAGTTCATATAGTAATTTTGTTAAAAGGACAATATATATTTTGGAACGTGTGGATTCAAATTTGGAAGTCCAATCTTACAATTTATCTATTGTTACAAATATATTTTTTTCCAATATTTATTTTTGTCTAACTTTTGGCTCATTGGTCTAGGGGTATGATTCTCGCTTCGGGTGCGAGAGGTCCCGGGTTCAAATCCCGGACGAGCCCTCGGTGTATTTTACTTTTCTGGAACAGACAACTATAAGTTTTACTTGTTAATTTTTATACATAATACACAATTTTCTACAACATTTGATTGAAAATTTAATAAAATATATGTATTCCAAAATATTTAACATTTAACATTGCGAAAAATAATACTCATTATAAAAACAAAAAACTATTTCACATTACAAGTGTACATAAAAATTAATATAGTTTGGAAAAAATGTAAGACTAAAAAATTTGCAGAAACAATTTGTAATTGCAATTATACGCCGCAACAAGATAATATTGAAAAGTTTTATAAATTATACAATACTCTGAGCATTTTTTATTCACTAAAGTATCCAGTATTGGAGTACAGGACGATCCATTTAGTTGATCATAATATTTATACTAGGGTTTTTAACAATCTTAAATGTTTTTTGCTAAAGTCGGACATTTCTATTTTTCTAGTGACCGCTAACCAGTTGTTTTTTCTACTGTCAAATACAAGTTTTAAAATTAAATGATTATGGAAATATTTTTATTCAGAAATATTTCGGAAAATAATATATATATATATTTCATATCATATATCTTATCAATCTAGTATCTCAACATTAGAAATTATAAACTTATTATTTACTTTTATATCCTTTATTTTGTCATACCATGAATCACAAACATACAGGAAATATTTAAAATAAATATTTTATTGTTATGTTAAATACCAAAGCTAAGTCGGTACTGTAATCTCAGGACATCTATCTGTAAGCAATTTAAAATAAGATTTACATAGGATGGGAAAGAGGGCTTTTTTATTTTAATCTTAGATCGGAGCTTTGATAGGAGATGCCTCATTTTTGTAACTGCGTTTCGTGGGATGAAAGTTTTCAAAGTAGGGCAATTATGATTATTATAAACAGTTCCCAATAGCTGTTTAACAGATTTTGTGAAACGTATATGAGGTAAATACATTGATTAGATTTTATATTTATGCGGATGGGTTCAGCAAACAAATATTTTTATTATCACTATTCGACAAGATATGACAAACTGGATACTTAATTTTTTTTTTTTTTTTAGTAATAGAATATCCGAAGCCCTCCGTCGTAGTAGGGATACGCACTACTTGGTGATATTGATGTGATGAGTTTCTTTATCAACAATAAAATGGTAATGGGACCGAATTTGTAAAATCGATATTTGGAAAATTTTAATGCAAGTAGTCTTAATTATCGATGAAGACTAAGATATTTTTTTAATTTTTATGTATCACTTCGTCACTGCATCTGTCTGTCTGGCTCGTGTTCGTGTACAAATCACGCGGATACAGTAGTATCTTATCGGATACAGATAAACTTAAATAATTAAATGGCGTTATTGTAACGATTTTTATTTTAAAAGAATATTTGTAATGGAATATTTTAACGAAAATTATAATGAACATACTAGGAATTAATGGGTAGATTACTAATAGATTAGTAAATAAAATGTTGATTACTCTTTGCAGCTACCACTTTTAAAGGAGTATATTTCTGATTCATAAATTTAGGGCAACCGATGCTTTAATCAATTAAATAAGGCAAACTTGAAATTTACTCATTAAATGCTTGATAAAATGAATGAAGTTGTTTTGGATACGGATGCATATGTGTAGGTTTGCTGGAGTGAGGGTGTTTTGCATAAATTGCTACGTTATTAAAATTAATATATTACACCCCCAAAAGTAGCGACTTCATCTAAGTTTTCAATAAAAAAAACCCATAAGCCTAATATTTCCATTAGAGAAATATTTGCAAGGCTTATGAGCTTTAGACATTGCTCCACTTTATAGGCATTATAATTATTTATCTAGAGGTTACAAGAGATAACTTCTTGGTTGGTGATGAGTAAGCACGATTTTTTTATTCTCAATTGAACATTATCGAAATTAACATTTTTTATTTAAATATATGGGAGAAATGTTTTATAGATTATTTATTTTGACTAAAAATAAAAATTTAATTGTGCCGAATCAATAGTACAAGGAATATTATTGGAGATTTAATGTAGTGTTAGGTAGTTCTGGTAGACTTTGTTACCGATATTGTATAGACGATGTATGTCTAAACATGTTTTTTTGTTTATGTAAAAAAATCACCGGACAGATTTAAATAATTCTTGGTGTATTTGGAACATGCAGTTTGGGTTATAATCTGGAATACTTTTCATTTCGGGAAATGTATCGGTTCCCGCGGAATTTTCCAAAGCGAACTAAGGTCACTAGTATCTATCAATTGTAATTTAGATATATATGCATAGCTGGTAATTGAAAATAGGTTTCTAAACAATACTCAATTATATATTTAAATAGTTTGTATTAAAATAAAACTATAATATAGTCTTAATTGAACGTCTGTCAAGTATGTATTTAAACGCATTTTATTTTTATTAATCGTAACGGGAACTTGCTTGTAGCAAATTATGTGACATAATGAGTAGCTTTATTGCCATTACAAGCTGGCAGTTGCCATTAGTACTCTTTGAAATTAAAATTCATTTAAATATTTCTTTGTTTCAAGTTTGGATTACTTCCAATATTAATTGTTATTTCTATGGACTTGGACCGCTACTGTGGTTATATTTTGTCTTCATCGTTATGACTTACATACTTTTTCTTTTTAATTTCACCACATTATAAGTGAAACCTCTGCTTTTATCTTGGACGTCAATGCGTAGGTGATGCTTTTGATGTTACCAACGTGTAAGGGAGGCGGTGATTAGTTACCATCCGGTTGCACCTTTGCTCATTTATCGGCTATTGGCATAAAAAATAGGGATAAATTTTATGTAACGAATTCCTCTAATTTCTTCGAAACTGCAAATCGTTATAAAGTATATTTAAGCTTGGAAGTAAAAGCAAAAAATCATGTGCATAACTGTACCTACCAGTGATAGATACTTGGATCTAGTTATTAATCTTTTTGGCATTGTGACTATAGATTTTGTTAGCTTAGGAATATAATAAAAAAAGGGAAGAAAACTCATTAAAGTTTATAATTTCAATAAATTGTTGAAGGGTGTTCGTTTAGCTCAATGGATGTTTTATGTCGGAACCGAAATTTTTAATCCTGTAGGTTAGGCCAGTTTTGATGTAAAAATATCCTTAATTATGGTATGTACTAAACACCATATATTATGGCATTTACTTAAAACTCAGATACTATAATTCAGTAAACACGAAAGTTTACACTGCTTTAGTGTTAGATGGGACGATTACACGGCGTCAAATAAGTATGAATAAAACCTTGAACACAGGTTCACAGGTTTCACTAATAAATAAAAGTAATTTATTTTTGTTCTTATTCATGAAAGAAACCCTAGAAAATAATTGCAAACTTGTATAAAAAACATTAAACACTAAACCACCGCGCTACCAACCACATTCATGAATGTGAGATGTCAAGATACTTCCCCGTGGCATTATTAAAAACTCAAAAGTCAAATAGCAGCCCTGTGGCGTGGAAATGTTAGAAGTATCGTAGGGGACGTTCGGTGGGCGGCAGTGAGCGGTACGCCGGACGCACGAGCGGACGGCATGTCGCGACGCCGGCGACGCGTCGCTTTCCGCGACTACGTTCTCATGGATGTACGCGCTATGGCCAAGGTACTTTTAATACTTTTAAATCTATTACAATTGGCTGTGATATTTATTTATATTTCACAAAATAAATTGGTGATTGGTATAATTTTACGCGGAAAACTTGAAAAGAGTGCAGTGCCCACGAGTGACTCGCTCTCGACCATTTTTGTTTTGATCATGATTTGTTTCTTATTTACTGTGATGGTGATTCGTGACATAATTAGTCGCTATATTTTGTAAACAATTTCAAAGTTCTACTATTGTTTCTTTCGTTTAAGACAAGTTTAAGAGTACCTATCAGTATTTACGCTATTTATCCTGCATTTTTAAACTAATGTTCTAGATTTTGGTGACTAATAATGAAATCCAAAAAAGGTGGTTAATAATAAAATCCAACTTCGACCTCCTACAATTTTGTTAAAATTACAGCACACACAAATCATGGTTATAATAAATATAAAACGTTTAACAAAATATTCCTGAATTCTAACAACGACATGTAAAACAAACAGAACACAGTGTTCTACCGTATTCTCGGAAAAATATTGCGGAGAGCGTTATGGCGATAAACCAACAACGAAAAGTAAACGTAGAGCAATTATATTAGCTGAAAATTCATTAATATTATGTTGCAGAATTTTATTTTTGCTTAAAAGTAGCTAAAGATATTAACAAAACCGAGTCTTCTCGTTCTGCGCCAAAAAAAATTAACTTATGACGACGAAAGACTTTCGCGCGTTCGGATCAACGTGTATATCTTTGTATGTTTGTTGTCTCTTAACCAAAGCTATTTTAAATACAGTATTTTTAATTTAAAGAGATTAAAATTATCGTTAATTTAAGTTCATTTCATGTGACTACACGACGGGACAAAGCTCGTGTCATGTGGAATAAATAGGTACATTTAATCGCATAGTGTAGGTAACGTATAGAACAAGCTGTTATAGGATAAACTATTGCGTGTTGCTCACCACTTACAAAGTATTTTCAGAGCATCCCCGTATGACCTTATTACCCTAATGATATTAAATACCTACACAACATGCACCAACGTGTCTTAGGCATAGATTACGTTGGAATTGATTTAAGTTTGTTTTCATTCGAATTCATTATTTTTCTATATTTATCAAAGCATTATTTTAATTAATTGTATATCTTGCTGCTTAATATATTTTTTTATTTTTAAATTATTAAGTCACGCCGAATCACTATAATTTCGCTCGATAGTACGTATGTATACGAGGTAACGGTATATTTGTTAAATTTTTTTATCGCCGACTGTGGTCTCTTCACTATAAAGGCAGTCTCGGAGAGTAAATAATCTGCGAAAATAGATAACTAGAAAACGCTGGATTAGAGATTTATGTGTTTACCTCGCACGCTACGCTGCTACGATGCTACGACCTAGAGGTAGCAGGTCATTCGGAGTTCAATATCAATACGTAGTTGATTTTCTGTATTTTCATTTCATTGAATTGCTGTTTTAATGTGTTGAAACAGCAATGCGCCTTCGTCAATGTATAACTCAGAGTACGTAACAACTATTTACTATTGTATACATAAAACATAGTGACATCATGAAGAAGAACACTAATATTTAGATTATGTATCTAGCTTAACCAAATTTCTTACCGTTCCTATGGATTACCACTATTTACAATTTGATAATATCACCTATACGCAGTATAATATGAGGATATGATTATTGACAATTAACACGGCGTATGTGCCAAAATTACTTTGATAATGACGAAGACTTTCATAATAACTTAGGTCAGTAAGACGATAATACTATATAATACAACCATATAAATACACCAACTATTTACTAGATTTATCTTGTGATTGAATCATTATACGAAATTTTTTTTTGTAAGTATGTTGATGTGTCATAAATAACTACTTAATTTTTTATTGATAGTACAGATTGGTAAAAAATAGGACTGAGCTGCTAACACAATACAGAATTATGATATCAATCATGAGGTTTATTTATAAGAAGGGCATATGAAATCTTATTCGGGTTGAGGGTAAATATTATCTGTATACGAGTATCATAAAATATAATAATTATTGTTGTAAATCAAAATGAAAAACTTTGCAGTAAATAAGTCAGTTCAATTTAAAACTGGTGCCAGATTTTTTTCTATTCATGAAAGTTTAAAGCGGATGCCGCGCTTCGTTCCTTGCCAGCGGGTCGGTAAAACCTTGGGGGTCATTGATGTCTATGGATGTAGTAACAACTCACCATCTATATATATATTTTTCCACTTATATATACACTAACTGCTCACCCCAACTTCGTTCGGGTTGAACAATTACCTACCTTAGTAGATATAACGAAAGGATAAGCCATACTACTGCTTTATAAAACTAATTTTATTCATATAATATACAGCCCATATCCATTCAGAATAACGTACCTTACGGATGGTAAAACATTTTTTTAAATAGGTACCGTGTTCCGGAGATTACTTCTGCATACACACACACTCCCAAATTCGCCTCACTTTTTAAAATATTAGTATAGATTATTGATTTACAGTAACAAACGGTTGTCCAATCAATGCAGGGCTCATGTTAAATAGCCGCAGCAATGTATGAACATCCGTAATCAACCACAAATAGAGCTGTAATCCTATTTGTGGTTGGCCAGAGATGTATTGCTACTATTGCGTTGATGGAACGCCTCATTTATAAGCGTCGCAGGCCCCAACACCGCTTCTTATCGAAACGCGTGGTTCCTTAAACTAACTTGCTTCACGTTAGAACCAGTAACTTAGTTTTTGTGACACATTTGGGGTGTGATGGTGAGAAACACCTACGGCTATTAGGCTAGAGAATGTGTCCCACAGGTGCAAGATGGTTATCGGCGGAGTCTACGATATGTGTGAATATTGATATATGGGGCTATAAAACATGATGGTCCATTGTGGGAAAGGTCTTCCTTAGTAAATGAGGGGGCCTAGAGCGTACCTCAACATGCTGCTTTACAGCGGATTGGTGGAGTATTTAACAGCTGACGTGCCTTAACCACAGCTATAAGATACAACCGGGTCCGATGTCTTTATATGCCGTTTGAAACACGGAAGCGCCCATAGTGGTTTATCAGTAACATTTACCCATCCAATTATTGATGGTGCCTAAAGTTACTTAACTTGGTCAATCATTCACGCTCGACACAAGCCTTTTAGCCGCTGAACTATGAGCTCTTCTTCTAAAATTGCATCTGAAAATATGTTGATTTCGTGACATGCACATGGACCACGTTTACTGAGAGTAAGGCGTGCTCTAACTGCGCTTAAGGAACTTAAAGGCTCACTAAATCTCATATCTTAGAGGAAAAATTGACTTCACAGCGCTTGCTCTATACAGTTGTACATTACACGTACATTATACTTCAATGTAAGTGACGGCCATTTCGTTCCGACACTAAGTAGTAACCTAACCACGGACAGTCAGAAACGTTCGCTTTGAAACTTGAATTCGTTGCATATTGCATGTAAATGCGGCCTGTTGAAAGCGAAAATATTTACTGCACTTCTAAAAGGATTCATCAAACTTCCGTTTATATTTCACGATTGAAAAGTGAAGTGTAGCTACGTGAACGGTAAGGCAGTTACTGCACACGCAAGCTTCTTGCCAATAGAATGAATAGGACATGCCGAGGGAGGGTTTATGGGTTCGATTCCAGGGCGAGGTAAACATTTGTGTGACAGGTAATTATTGAAATAAGTGATCGATATTCGATCATAATCATTCAATGATATTCTCACTTGATTTTGTCCAAACAAAAAAAAGTATTTCGTTTGGCACACTTTGGGCTTGTTCATATATATATATATAATATATTTATGATAGATAATAAGGTTGCCATATTAGTAGATATACAAATACTGTTGCCGCCTGCCAAATATTCTCATCATTAGACTGGGACCACTGGTAGAGAACGCCAACATGTAATAAATCCCTCCTATGTAAAACCTAGATACATCTCTTCTATAATAATAATAAATAATAGACAGTTGTTCTCGGGTCGTGGGTGTTGGTGACGTTTTCATGCCACCCGCAGCTTAGGTATTAATTAAAATTATCTTGGACTAAGTGTAGGAACATGTGTATACCTAAAACGACCAAATATTTATATTTACTAGGAATGTAAAAACAATTGTTTCAGTACTCCGGCGACTTATTATTCAAGTAGATTCAATATTTATATTACTTTGCTATTACATATACGTCAGGCACTTTATTTTTATGATGATGACGAAGCAAAAGTGACTAAGCCGTACGTACGTACTAAAGTGACAACGTTTGTCTATCTAAAAAAGGAGTGTTTGGCTAAAACTTTTTTATATTCATCCACTAACCCCATTAAAAACCCTTAGTGCAGCAACGTGGCGGCGTATGTGTGAGCCAGCTTTTATGGGTTGTCGATAAAACCAGTTGTAGCGATGGCTGAAGTAACCACGTAACATGTCTGTTTATTATTAAAACGATTTAAAAAACAATTACGATGACTTTGAAAAGGATATTCCAAAAACCTAGCTAGCTGTATACAGAAAGTTGTTAGTTTTTGCACCAGTGCCTTGTTTCACCCATCTGATAACTGTAAAGTTAGCAGGCCAGGAGAAAAACTGGTCATTAGAGTACTAGTTTTTCCTTTGGATATTTCCTCCATATAGTAACAAGTACGTAATTTTTGTGAACTGATGATATAATTACTTACTACTTAGAGCTATCTAAGCTTGGACTATACAGAAATAGCGCAGTAAATCTATAGTATCATCGACTAACTTGGCAAACCTTCGCATCACAGTTTCACCGCGAATTCACTTGGCTCGAAACCTGTGCTATCTAATTCTGTTAAAACATCCAAAGAGTTTTACATTTAGGTAATATTTAGTGTGTGAGAGCTTACTAGTATAATTATTTTGCATGTGTGCTGTGGCATGATTATTTTCTTATAGTAATTTTTTTTTTCGTAAACGATGATTTGGTGATTATTTGTAATGGTTCAAATGTCTCATAGTGTTGGTTTGGCCATAACAATAACATTAAATTGTGTGGGCAGGAGTACGATGTAGTTTTCCGTCTGT
>DWPT01001662.1:0-18013 GCA_018251895.1 Agathymus mariae mariae
GTGGTAGCTAGCCAGGCAGGCTTCACGGAAAGATAATAATACCAATAATAATGTTAAGGCCTTAATAATAATACTGAAAATATAATCTTTACGCAAAGCCCTACCACCATGCAGGCTGGCTTCTGTCGCCTCTTACGATACCCTGTTCTGCCAGCATGGGATTGGGGGGAGTATTCTAGGCCGCCCAAATACGGCTAAATACGATATTTTGTAATATGTTCTAATTTGTATAAAAATATACTCACAGTACCTACAAGTACTTAATTTTGTGTTATGATTTTATAAATTATATTAAGCAGACTATACAAATATATATAAATATATAATGTATTTACTAAAATACTAGTTCTAGTGATGGCTGTCGATAATAATTCCAAGACAAGCAAATTAATATCAACCATCGATAATTAAATTTTACCCACACACTACTAAGACATGCAGAACGAATTACACCCAAAAAGGCATCCTTGGATGTTCGCCAAATACGCTCATAAAAAGCTTCAACTGTTATCGTTGATCTTTAAATAGTTAAATACGCTGGAAGTCTCACGAAAAACGGTAAATACAGTACATTTTGTAACAATAGGTATTACACGATGAAAGACCAGATCCATCCTGTCCTACTCGTAGCGTATTCTGCTGAACAACGGACGAGGTACTGACGCCAAGATCTTGTTTTTGGAGATCGCTCCGGTCCGGTCTCTTTACCAGGCAGTTTAATTACCACGACAATATACGATAGTGCTGAGATTTATCAACTGCCGAACAAATTGCGATCCTTCTTTTAAATTGTCAGTGAATTTTTTTCATCTTTCACTATTGGAAATCCAACTAACAAGTGAGTTACTCGTTTTTAGAAAGGGGTTTTTGGAAAATGGCTTTTCAAAGGCTTTGTTATTGTTGTTACGAATTTCCAGAAGTAACGGCCGCTACACACGATTGTCTTGTCTACAACAACAAAAGCGTTGCATGAACAAATTGTAGCATTTAGGAGCAGGTGTGTAATTTGACATTACTGTGTGTTTCATAAAGTCCAACATATAGTCGTTTCGTACTCCAATTTATGTGAACCGATCTATTTCATAAAATCATCGTGTTTTCACTACATACCAATTTTCATTAAGATCGGTCAAGCCGTTTTAAGTTATAATGGGACGTGCAGAGGGACAGACAAAGAATTGCAAAATATTCAAATTGATCTCAGTGAGTCATACAAGGAATTATCATGAAATTTGTCAAAAATTGGATTACGTATATAAAGAGGCGCTATATATTTATATAGTAGTATATATTATAAATACGGGTTATAAGATAGGTTTAAAGGGTAAATAGAGAGACCTAGCTCGTTTATTAATTTCTACTTTTTAGTTCATAAGTACTGAAAAAGCGTGATTTTAATTTTTCAGATTGGTATTGTACTAAAAGTGGAGATAGGTCAACAATCATGTCGGTGTAATTATTTAATCTTGTACTACACTGTTTGTAAAAAAATGTTAATCAATGCTTAAAATAAATATTTAATAAATAAACGTTTACACACTCACACCCCCCGCACTAGGATTCTCTGTGTTGCAGGTGGTATAGCACAAATATGACATTACAAACACCCATGACCAGAGAACAAATATTTATCTGTCACATAAATGTCTGCCCCGACCGGGGATCGAACCCGGGACCCCACGCTCGGCAGGCAGGGTCACTACCAACTGGGCTGTGGGGTCGTCAAGTTAAGTTATAAAGGTAAAAGAATATTTAGAAAATCATGTTGAAATTTTTCGTAAAGTTTTCTTTTAATCGGAGTTACATTTGTTATGAAAATTAATTATTTATATCAACCTACAGACACAGGTCAATTAGTCTTTCATCGATATAGATGTTTAGAGGAACGCTTTGGGTGGAAGGCGAGGATTCGGCCTGCGTGAGGGCATCACCGAGCTCAGGACAGCAATCGCTCTTAGGCTGAATCAAAGGTGAGCCTACGCCAATTTCGCGCCTTGCGTCTAGCCTGTGACTTGCACAATGATATTTTGACTTTGTTTTTAAAATGTATTTGTTATAAATTGTGTGCCGCGATCACGGCCTAGGGTAAGTTTTAAATGACACTTAAAGTTATTAACTATTATAATACTGGCTAATTTTGTACTGTGCAATTTTTGTTTACGTGTGTTTTAACGCTTCACTATATTTGTTGACCGCAATTGTAATTTCTCAAGGCATTGCAATTTTATATCCCCAAATTTTTTTTATAAAATTCAAAGTAACTGTTAGACTGTGTAGTTTTTGAGTGTATTTTAGCCGTTAGATAGATAGCCTGCCTGTTATAATTCGATGTAGGTTCCGGTAGCACTACCACACCAAGTCAGCTACGTTCACTCTTCTGCATAATGCCGATTGCAGATTTCTTGGACGAAATGAAGTCAATTAGTTTTAATGTATTCGTTTTTAAGTACTTTCTAGAGTAAGCATCACATTTGTTCAACCATCCGAACGTCCACTAATTTGGGTGTTACCGATATAAGGACAGATGACGCTGGCCACTGCGGCCTCGCTGCTGGCTTTAGTGCCGAGGAGGCTACGAGACGTTTACTGTGCGCGCCGTGTAACTTCCGGCTGTATCTCTACAATAATACAATCATATATTGAGAACACTCAATGCCTTTTTCACTCACTTTTTTTTCAATCAATTTTCGGCCTAATTACGTTGTGAAGTAGAAACAGAGAGTGAATTAGCGACACGTTACATAAATGTATGTGCCGCGCTGAGTTTTTAGTGCTTTAATAAAGTATAATAGATCACAGAACCCTGGATTTCATTTCGCACCCTCTTAGGCGAATATTCTCAGGCTTAACGACTCATAGCCAACTCTTCCAGAATAAGTTGACCTCACATTACTTATTGTGAACATTGAACCTAATAGGGTACAAAATGCCTTGAAATAGTATTGTACAGTTCTACTACGATCATTAATATGTAAATATTATTGGGCTCATAATATAGCGAGGACTGTACCTAAGTCAATTTGCTCACAGTGACAATATGAGCTAACCTTCACAAGTGAAATCATTATATACCGTTGAATTTCAGTACTAAATACTCAAAACTTTTATGCCATTTATAGAGTAGATACTCTGAAACAAACATATATATTACTGTACGGGAGCTATGAAAATGAAATTTATGCGCTAACAAATGGTCACGTGATGCATGTCGAACTAATTTTTTTTTACGTAGACGGTGAAGTGTATTAAAAATAAACTAATTCATTCTTGACTTGAAGTCAACCACACTAATCAGACAGGAACAAAGGTTAGTGTTCGTCGTAAAAGGAGTGGAATCCTAATATACATTTTTTTCTTGGGATAATCGTCATGGATGCCCCCCCATTGCGGGGGCGATGGACAAGTTATGTCGGACTCGCTGTTCCTTCACATCACCATTGGTCGGAATCAAGAAAGAAAGAAAAACATATTTATTCTTTTATGATACGTTTCTCACATATAGTATTCACCACAATATATATCTAGATACAATAAAGACAGAAAAGGTTCGCATTTAAGCGTTGGCGCAAGGGAGCCACAACTGCCTAATATTTCAGTGCGACCCGAGCGCCTGAGTAGTTCATACAAGCGGAATTTCTGAAGATATTTGTAAGCGCTTACTACAGTTATTTATACATAAGTATTAACATGATAAATATTTGGATAATACATAGTTTAACAAACAACAACAAGCATACAAAAGCAATGAAACATCACTACTTAATATTTTAGACAAATTGGATGAATGAAATAATAATATATATTCTGAATGTACTCAAAGTTATCGTTGCCAACGGTGTGAGAATAAAACAATATCAAATACCCGTAGGAATAAGGGCTGACGGTCAAAAATATGTCACCTCATAAGATGAAAGGAACAAAAAGGTATTATTATCAGGTTATCTCTCTTGAGTGTTACGTGTGAGAGTATTGGAGTGTAAGTGCGTATGCCAAAGGGAGAGAGAGGGAAATTGTTTGCGTGGTAAAACAATATGCAGAAAAAAAAATTGTAAATATTAAAGTAATTTCTGTAGATTTAACAAATGTTGTTTGGGATAGAGTTTAAATCAAGAGAATCACGGGTACGCTTTCGTATTCTTCCACGATTCCGACTGGAACACCACACACACTGCTTTATGTTGCGACGACGGATACGTTTCGGTGTAAACTTCATTTAAGGAAGACATAAGATGGTCTTGTAAATCGTCCTTTGACGCCTCACTATCCTCGTGCGGACCGGAAGGTTCGCACGTTGCTATCTGTCCCGCTCCGCAACTTCCTTCTGCGACATCACCTTTACCAGAAGGAAACTCTGGCGTCCAAACAACTGTCACTTCAAACCATTGACATAACTATGTTTGGAAAAGAGAGGTTATTTTCCATTACTACGAGAAGTTCACGGTGCTCGTTAGCCCACACTCCAACATTGTGTAGCGCCGTGTCCTCGACGGAGTTCTTCCTGAGGTTTCCTTAGGAGAGCGACGGTTCTTTCGGTTGACCGTGCCAACCTTAATGCGGAAATATTAAGAAGAAAACAATAAGCTTAACGCAGGAATTTTTTTTAATCACCAATTTCTTAACAACGCTTTTCAAAAAGCATCATTACTGTATAGAATTTTGTAATATTTTTGTATAAATATTTTTCACTTATTTTTCGTTGTTCATATAACAACAAATGAAACATTTTTAAACTTGCCTCTACTGGCGGCCAGTGACAGTAGACCCTTCATTAATTATGCCTTTTCATTAAGCAGTCGACATTTGAACTCGTTAATTGTCTGAAGTGTTTCAAAGAATTTTTTTAGTGATGCTGGTACTCGGGGAAGATGAGAATTATATTTTTCTTAATGAATTGTTTCTCAAATTGATCTTAAAAGGTTGCTAGCAATACACTGTAACCAACAACAAACAAACCAATCAACAAAGCAGGTGATAATTCATTTAACATAAAATATTTTTTACAAAATTTGTATAAATTTGTATTGTTTGTGTGTGTTTATTTTGATATGGGTAATATTGAAATGTTTGCATATTTTAAATTGAAATTGCATTGAATTGCCATGTGAAAATTATTTCGAGAGCAAACTCTGAAAGACTTTAATGAAGCAACTATTATAATTACCCTAAAAAGCTTGCAAACTCAGCAAGCAATATTATAATTTATCTGATTTTTCATTTCCAAAGTAAAAATTTAAATCTATATACAAATCTTTAGATGTGGTTGGATTAGTTTTTGCCATTCGAAAGACCTGTTCATTAGTGACTTGAGTTTATTTTACGATGTAGAAATAAGCATGTGGTAAGTAATATTATGAGACGTATAGCAGACCAATATTAATTAAATGTATGAATGCATAATTCGAATGGAAGGTACTTTTCTCATACCCAAATGTTTACTTTGACGCTGATTAAATGAAAAAAACTTGCAGAAGAAAGACACTTGTCGTATTGTGGTTATTGTCGTTTTTGTTATTCTTACCCTTCTGTGACCCTGCTGGATCATGCAGTCCATGCAGCGTATCTAGTCACACTGATATTCTGCAGGAAAAACCTGAATGTCAAGTGTGAAATATTGAATACAGAAACAAAGTTTAAACATTCATGTTACATGTCGTTCTACTAAACGTTGGTTATACTCGTATCTTGTTATATTTATATGTTGTATTTATTTTATTTTATTATAATAATGTTCAAAGCAGAACCGTATTACAATAGGGCTGGATTCGTCGTAGGTAGTGAAAAGAAACTCGACAGGGAAGATTTTGAAATAGGTCACTGTATTGTTCAGAGTTCATGTTTTCACTAACGTTTACAATAATTTTTAGAATATGTTAAATAATATATTCTTAATGACATGTTGTCATATAATAAAATAATATAATAAATGTTGGTTGCCAACATATTGCGGGCCACAAAAAGTATACAACTAGTTTCAACTCTAAAGTATACAATTAGTACAGCGAAAATATATGGTATATCAGTTTTACAATTACAATTGTCAACATACAAGTGATGCCACCTATCGAGAAATATTGCCATGACCCAATTTAGAAACTTAAGTAAAAATGTAAATCTAAATGTAAGTCTACTTCAGAAATTTAAATTTTTGTATCTACATGTAATAAGTATATGTATGTATTGTTGTTGAATTGTTGAACACTTTATATGACTAAAGCAAATAATTTATAACAAAAAAAATATTTGCCTCTGCATCTGGCGAGCATGTAAAGTTTAATATTATTATTACATTAAACATGTTATTATAGTATCGAAACAAATTTGTTTAAATTATATTTAAAATCAAAATACAAACTATTAAGTAATACATAACATGCAATTCTATTGGTAATGCACATACTTGTGTAATGAATCTAGTATGCACTTAGTATACATTTAAAATATAAAAAAAAATATATATATAAACAACATTAAAATATCAAACAATTCATTTTGCACGACTGGTCCATTCAATAGTAAATTATTAAGTGACACCTTTTTGTATACTGATCAACTAAATATTGTATCAGCCTCATATGGTAACAGCACATAATAGACATGGTTACATACACATAGGTTCGTAGCTGGAGGCTTTTTCGTCACAGCTGACCCGCAAACGACTTTAGGTGATATTTCATCATTAGAATGATCTGTTATTTTCCAGTGCTAATGTACGAGTTTCGTGTATTTTTCTTCCATGACCTCAGTATCGTCCTTGTCCGAGGACTCAACTTCCATCAATTTAAAGCTTAATTGTTCATACCTTTTAAGCAAGGTACGAAGTCTTTCTTCTTTAACTTGTAACGCTTCCACCGAATCTTTTGCCTCTGCCCACATCTCTGAATCAGAGTAGTGTTTACCTAGCTCCATAGTTTACAACTTTTGATAGTAATTTGTATATATTACTAATAGACGTTTTAATAAAATTACTCGAGTATTGCATATTTTTACAAAATGAAAGCAAAAACACGACTCTGTTAAAGCGAGTGCTTCCAAACTACGTAAACCAAGCACGGAGAACAAACAGAACTCAAACGAGCAAATTTCCACAGAATCTTAAGAGAATAAGCAATTCGAGATGCTCTCTGTCACAAATTGTTCGATATTAAATTTACGACACCGCTTCTAGTTCAAATTGTGTAAGAAAACTCTTGGATCGTTCAAAACGAGCACTTCCATGAACCTCAAATAGTAACCCATTCAAGAAATCGCTGACTTGTACAATAGTTCCGCCTATTAATAATAGGGGCATATAATGTGGGCGTTTTTACGACGTTTGTGTTTTGACACTTGACCGATATATAAAGTATAAAATGTTCACCACGTTCTCTTATTTCGAATTTAAGGGAATGTTAAGAAACTTTTTAGTATTTCTTAATGATTATCGATTAATGTGAATTGCCATTACAACTTGTATATGTATAAAACTTCGAGAGAGCTGAAAATTTGAATACGAGAGTGAGATAAAATATATTTTTTTATGTCAACTATTTGTATTTAGAAATTGATAAAAAAATATTTTTTATGTATAAATGTTTAATAATTTTAGTTGGTGCCCATGTATCCTTAAGTTATGTATGCTTAATTAATTCTAGTGATTCATTTTAACTCTATACTTGCAGAGTCTATCGGATATTGCAATAACGAATTACTTACAAAAACTTACTTACGATGATACTTGGATAGTAGGTACAATGCACACATGCGCGCGCACACACACTCACACACACAGAATTATAATTACATATTATTATAATTATTGTTATATTAGTTAAAAGGTTGTATAATATTTTTTAAGCTTGTTATTTATGTTCACTTAAGCTAACTTAATTTTAAATCTTTTGTTATGGGATGGGCCACACACATGGCGACACAGTTTTTCACTATTTCAGTCTTCTACGTATAATGTCATTACTGTTATTTGTTTTTGTGACCAATAAATCTTATTTATTTATATTACTAGATAGAAAGAACTAAAAAGGAAAATTCTTGCAATATTGTGATGAGGTAACCCGAGCGACATATTTGGTTTAAGAATAGTGCTTTAAATAATGAATAAAAAAAATGGTTTCTTATGTTTGGAAGTTCCGGTGGCTTATTTGGTAACCCTTCAAACTTGCTAAAAGCTACAAAGTTTCTAAAAGCATTTTACGAACTTAACCATTGTCCTTGAAATCTACAATCTGAATCTGAAAGCAACTAAATTTTACACCTTATTCTCCCGTATGTTTTAATTCACGTACGGAGAACCTCTGCGGCGGCAGGCATTTTATTGAATTCGCTCGTGTCTCCGTTTCGACGAAACTAGCTATTGCCTCTACCTCCCTTTTCCTCTACAGCCTTTCATCCATCCATTATTATTATTGATATGTTTGCGTCTATTCATTTCGCCGATTGGGGTTTTTCACTTATTGCCCTTAATGTGACATTACGGGTGTTTCTCTTCATTTTATGGCGACGATATCATGGTTTATGGAGAAGATGATGTTTCTATGGTGGGAAATTATTGAATTTGTCTTATGTTTTAGTAAAGTATGGCGGTTTATAAGGCTTAAAACAGTATAGAAGAGTAAAAGTGTCCATCTAATATTAAGTCCAAGCCAATTCTGGGAGAGCATCTGAACTTCGATACACGCACATGAACCAAAATGATTATGTAAGTACCTAGATATAAGTAGTGCTTTCCACTTTAAAATATAATAATAATTTAAAATATATAATAATTTTAAAATAAGTAGTATTTCTTTAACCAACCATATTCATTTCATCCAAGGCAATCACATACCTTATGTATACTTAATACAATGATTATAACGTAGTATTAGTGAGAAATAAATTTCTCTTTACTGAATGTAGCCTCCTAAGAATCCTAATAAATTCCTTGTGTAACATTCCAAAAGTGCATGTTCACGCTGAAGCGTCCGATTTGATTGGATTTTAGGTTTAGGTATAGTAAAGACCTGCTTTCCACTAAGAGTAATATCTGCGATGTTTTCGATAATTTCTCCATTGGTATGAAACTTAGTAATTATTATATGCGTTTCATTCAAAAGCTAGAGGTATAATTTGATTGTATGAATATGAATATATAATTTAAATCTAAGATGTATATTATGCGAATGATCTTATGAGGGAATAGATTATACATTCGTTTTTACAAACAATATGAAGAACTTCCAGATTTTTAGAGTTGTTCACGATTTTTTCATTTACTATTAATTAGAGGTAGGATTTTATACTGCCTCGAAATCGAAATGGCAAACCACTAGGCTATCACTGCTACTGTTATTATGACCCACATAAAAGAAATGCCGATCGTTCGCTTTATGATGAGATACAATTTAACTTTCACGGGCTTAAGACATAACTCATACGAAGTTCTCTCATTTCTTAAAATTTTCTCGCTGCATCCTTGAAACGATTGTTACAGACGTTGAATCATTGCGCAATAAAAATTTGCAGAATCAAAAATGCAGAAATTTACAGTACCAAAAATACAGGAGCGAAGCAAAAATGAACGTCTAAATGACATTAACCGAGGCTTTTAAGGGGCAAGAGACGTACAAAGCTTAATTCAATGAGAGCAAGAATTATTGTTATTAGGAATTTTCTTGTAAGGGCAATAGATACGCACTTGCTATTTAGGATATGATCATAGAATACATAATTCCTATTAGATATACTTTAAGTTTGGAAATGTCCTCAGCCAAATTTCAATTGGACAGACTGATAATAATGAAAGCTCATACATCCAAACCCTCGTTGAAGGAGTTTCTGTATTGCGGGTGCTATGGAATAAAATATCACAAACACCCATAAGTCAAAAATAAATATTCATCTATTAGTCTATGGAATCGAACCCGACACCTAATGCTTGGCATCTTACTGTCAACAGAGTAAAAGGATCTCCAATCCTATTTGAATGGGATTGAGTAAAATTTAAATATGGTAATTTTTTTGACCAGAGATGCAACTTGTTCAATAGATCATATCGATGCATGTAAGAAAACACAATATTTGTATTTATACACAACTTTAATAATTTTATTTAACAATTATATTTTCCGTCGCAATCCTTAGTAAACTATTTTTTATTACTATTAAGTTATAATGTGATATTTAGTGCATACAAAATGTACGTTACAGGATGCTATTATAGTAATTAATATACATTGGATTATTTGCAATATCAATATTTCAATGCTATTGGATAACACAAGAAATGACTGTAACTTATAGACACAGATTTCATTTGAATACGTCCTAAATGCCAAAAGCGTAATTATGTTATATTTTACAAAACCTTAAAACATTACAATGTAAACATTGTTTAACTAAGCTCACATAAAAATCATAATGACGAGCGTATGTTTCTTTGAAACAGTGAAAATATAATCGTCTTTTTCTCCGGTTCTTTACATAATATGTTCTATACATATTATATTTTTTTGTATGTTAGAGACCAAGGCACTAGCAGAATGGCCACCTGACGATAAACGGCCGCCTGTGGACGTCCACAACATCAAATGTTCTAATGCTATGCCGACCTAGGTAGAAGCGGTGCCCGCTTACTTTTGGCACTCCGATAGTGCATGAGAACAAGTACCTACTAAACATTTCACAGTTTAATCTAGTAGGAGTGTGATAGCTAACAACGGCAAAGATCCTACTACCACGTACGAGTCCCATCGGGACTGAACTGAGTGATGTAAAGCCTGGCAATATTAAGAGAAGAGATTTCCAAGTGGTCTAAATTCGAAAATAATAATAAATAAGTTACTTTTGCACATTGTTATGCATTTTTCCTGGATTGTCTGCGTGAATAGGCTAACAAAAAAAAGATAGTGAACTATTTTCTCTGTCCAATTTATATATACGAGTAAATAAAACACTCAAATTATATTACTAAATAATATAATAATGAATCCAGCGAACTTTGCTGGACCTAAAAATATATTACATCTTTCTATATAACATCATAATTATTACTTACCCCAACGGTAGTACAAGCAACAAATGACGTGCATTAATCTACTTACATTACAGAATACCTGAATGATTAAATGATTTTGAATTTGTATTTGTGCCAATGCCAGGCTTGGATCTCCTTATACCATGAATTACTTATTAATATTATTAATTAATTAGTTTATACCATTATGACTATTACCGGAATGTGTTTGTAAGTATGAATACCATTGAGAACCTAGTAAAAATAAATTTTTCAAGATTTTTTCGTTCTTAAAAGTAAGCAATAATTAATTAATAATACGCACTCAATTTCGAAAAATGATCTGCATGTGTACAAAATTCGAACCCGATGTGAGTGTATGAGCGTATATTTATTGTTTATTAAATCATTAAGTTACTGTTCCGAATAGAAATTTCTGTAAAGTATTAACGCTATAGCCTTATAATTTATAAGTTATAAATACATTTAAGTAAAACGTAACTTCATTAGACGACATATTTCGACACAAAGCAGCAGAGTTTGAACAAGTTCTTCAAACTTTGTGCCGGGAAATTCAAGAGAACATGTTCGTACAAGTGCTTAGGGTGTCACATATATGAATAAAAGTATACCCAAATTTAAAAGTATTTTAAGTATGTATCTATTTGCGGGTAGAACGATATAGAAGAACCTTTATCGTACTCGCTTAGAGATTCCCTTAAATAAATTAAAATATTTACTGTTGAATCATACCTAATACCTTTTAGATAATATTATGTACGTTAAAAATACTCTGATCATTAAGAAGTGTGGTATTCACAAAATAAATAATAGAAAAAAGGCTAAACTGATTGTACTCGTACCAAATCTCAGACATAGCAAAACTGTTGGCTCTTTCACAGGTACATAGATGTGTATTTACGAGTATTTAAAATAAAACTCCGTTAGAATTTACGGAACTGCAACACTGTAAATTAAAAACTCATGTCAAAAGCATTTTTATGATGAAAGGTTATTACAAATTAGGGCTATAGATATGAAATGCCGGAACTGGATACGGATATATGAATAATAGTTTACCGGTTTCGGTTACGATTACGGATATTAGATAATTACAAAGTAATATTTTGACTTTATTTCTAAGTATTATCGGCCGAATAGGCCGGCTAGGTATTGCTATACTCGGCCGACGAAAACCTGACATAACGTGTTTTGTTCCGACTCTGACCCTATCCGAAATTATTTGAAACTTTTTTATCGGATTCGATTACTGTTTCGGATATATTTTTATTTTGGATATCTGACAGTTTCGGTTACGGTTATTGTATGGTTATAGTGTCGGTTGGACATGAGTTTAATAAATTTATTTTAGGTAAAGATGTATGCCAATGTTTTTCATGAGTCATGAAAACGTTTTTAATGTTAGAAATTGATGTAAATGGCATCATTGACCTATGCAACTATATAAAAGTAGCCTCTGGACATTTATTGGCAAATTCACGTCAGTATAACAAAACAAGGTACGGCACTTTTCATCAACTAAAAAGCAAACAATTTTATATGATTGAAAATATCGTGCTGTTAAGAGAAGTTTGTTTGAGTAACCGTATTCTTCTTGTGTTAATATCGGCTTAATGTACGATTGTACGTGCACACGTGTGTGCGTGCAGCGTTTGTTTGTGTGTTTGCCTGTATGAGTTAGAACGCGCCTGTTTAAGCGTATGTTAAAGTGTAATTTCCTACCTAGTTATTGTGGCATTCACGGCATGTGGCATGTGGACATTCACGAAACTTGGAAACTTCAAAAGGAGAAGGAGAAGCTTATATGAGTCAGTGCGTTCATCATCTTAAACTTCATCACCACTTACCATCAGGTAGATTATTTTCAAGTATTAACTTATTTTATGTAAAAAAATTGTTATTGTAAATTTGAAATTTTGTATATATGTTAAGAAATTTATATAGTTAGATATACCCTCGTATTGTACTTTATTTTCACTAGCATAAAATTCATTTTTAACTAGCTGGCCCGGCCGACTTCGTTCGGTTTGAACTATTAATAATATACACGATTATTAAAAATTTCATATTTTTCTCCTTGATTAAGCATCATTTGGTTTACTGATATTTTATAAAGCCTTTTAAATTTATATTTGTATATTTTTTTATCCGCACAATCACCTGTTCCCACTACATACCAATTCTCATGAAAATCGCTCAATCCGTTATAACAGGGCTTACAACAGACAGAAAAAAAATATCAAAATGGTCAAATTTATGTCAGTGTGCCGTAAAAAAATTTTTTACCATAAAATTCGACAAAAAATTGTATGTACAGACAGAGAGACGTTACAGATTTATAAAGCTTTAATATAGCCTACCATCTGCGCAGTCACGTGTTTTCACTATATACCAATTCTCATGAAGATCGGTCAATTCGTTTTTTAGTTATTTCAAGACATACAAAGAATCTCAACAGATTAATAAATAGTAGTATAGATATAAATAAGTCATAGCTATAGTCCATGGGTAAGGTTTTCAAATAACATTCCTGTTTATCACTTGTAGTGGTTTTATGTATTGTGGTTTAAAATATGCACGTGGGACTTGTTTGTAAAACAAAGTAGAACAAAAATCTCGAATCAACAAACGTATCAATGACGGTCAACAGTGGAAGATGGTGATATGACAGAGTAAGAGTTTGTATCTAATCAGGGCGATTAAGAGTTTAAAATTTGTAGCTGTATTCAGTATATTCTTTAGTTACCTCAAATAATAAATTTAACATCCAATGCGTTTAATTTAACAATTTTTCTATCCTTTTGCGTGTTACGTCAACAAGAAAACAGCCAAAACACGAAGAAAAACGAGAATTGCCGAAAGCCATTAAAAAATATACCTGTTGTATTCTCTATAATGCTATTTCAGCAGCATTAAGTATAAAAAGCTTATCGTAAATAATAAGAAACCTATTTACAGTGCGGATAAGCTCAGCTAATACGTTTAGGTGCGCGTTCACTATTAACTTAAGTATACAAATTTGTAGATTTCTTAATTGGATCTAAGTAAATCTTTATTACCGTAAGAAATTGTTAAAGTAGATAATCTGACATTGTTAATAGAATTAAGTGACATTTTAGGGTAATCTTTTGATAGACTTCCCCAAACTCGAAAAACAAAGGAATCGCTTCGCTTCGCTTAGGCAATTTCGTGGGATAATAAGCATCCTCAGTTATGACCCGTTCTAAATATGCCAAAGTCATCTAAAGTGCTTTTAGCGATATACGTATATTGACAAAAACTAACAAATTTAATATGCCTCTATATCTACTCGTAGATATTGACTCGGCAGCGTTAAAGTTTCATTAGTATAGATGAGCATAGTAAATATAATTTAAAAACGATTAGTATTTTTTTCGTTTTATTAACACTTCAATACCGTAAATGTTCATATCCATAAAAATGTAAACATGTTGTTGCGCATTGTAGCCGGGTCATTGGTTTCTGTTTATAGCAATACCCCGTAGTAACTTACGTAACATCGGACAAAGGGTTAGAGAATACATGCTTGTTGATTTTCTTTTTAACTGTGAATACATTTAATGTTACAAGCTCCGAATAACTAGTTATATTAAACAACAATTGTATCTTTCTGATTCATAAAACAGATTAGTAATTAGATTTCAAGTTCACACACTCACATCTGTCCACTGAAATTTTCTGTGTCACCAGTGGCTCATATTTAGGCGTAAAAATTTAAAAAAGAATCTAATCGTGAGTACTAACATTCGCCTCATGAGTATGTGCTGTACCAGACATCGATCGGAGGCGCCGTTGCTCAGCAGGCAAGCTCACTATCAACCGGAGCAGAGCCGCCAACATAAATAAATTTGCTTAAAAATCACGTCCTCTGTGTGGAATGCACTCTAAATTATCTAGTAGGAATGAAAGAACCGTTTAAATACTTAAAATTGAATTACTTTTATGCCACTAAAGGAAATTTTCTCTCAGCATTACAGCAGAAACTGGGTTAGGACTGTATTTGAAGTATTTGCCCAATGAATTCTTCACATTTACCAGATTAAACTTTAAAAGTCTTTGTGTTGACGAAGTGAACGGTTAGAAGATTTTCATTTTGTACCTTCAATAAAAGAATGTTTTAATATGTTACCAGTTTCTTTAATAAACAATAATCATTTACAGATAATAATAAAATAATCATTTTATTATTAAAAAATTATAATAATAAAACTGTAAAAAACCAAATCTGTTAATTGAATATTTTTAAAAATTTCAATCTACACATCGTTATGTAATCGTAGTATGAAGGGAACTGATTCACGTAGAGAACACTTGGCAAATTTTATTAAACTATGGTTCAATATTTTCACCTCAGAAAATGGATACTGCTAATAAAATAATAATATAATGTATCGCTTTGTATGCGAAATATAATCTTGTAAATCCGTTTTATATGAGAAACTGTTTCAGCATAGTACGTGTATTCCATCTAAGACAACCGTAGATAGGTCTGATAATCCTTGAGTGAGGCCTGGTCTATCTAATCCCCAGAGTAGACACATTACATATCTAAACAAGCCGTACACTGACTTAGGGTATAAAGAAGATTTAACATATGACTATTGTGGTTGAACTACAACTTGGTTAACGTAGTTGAGATTAGGCAAGATTAAAAGTTTCGAAGTCAGTTTCCCGTGCGGCAGGCATGAACTTGTGTATCTTCATAGGATTTTACATTACCAGACGTTCTTAATTATCGGCCATATATGGTGCACGAAGGACCATGCTATAGCGTTAACGGAACACGAGTAAGTCTGCTCCATCTTATTGTATTATAATAAGCGACTGAAACAGAACTGAGCAGTTTTATTTAATTGCATTATCATACAAACAATAAAATATGCAAAGACAATCCATATTTGTTACAAATTTAATTTTAAAATTACTTTATTCACTCTAAAAGCTATTTATAAATGTTAATTTAAAAGAAAAAATTCAGTTTTTAGCTCGACCGGTCTGTGTGGATGAACAAATATTCTGCTAAAAACGTATAGCTGCTGCGGTCTACGTAAACACAATTGAAACATTGTTCCTACAACATGTGTCTTGTCATAAACAAATTATGACAAATGTCATAATTTGTTTGGACTGTAACAAGTTGTTTCCTTCCTTAATTCCAAACTTATGATGCACTCTACGGAACAACGAACGGGGTTGTAGCGAACGGTCGCTCCTAATGGAGGTAGCGACCTCCATGAACCCAGCGGGGTTCAGTATCGTCCAGTTTAAGCCGACGGTACCAGTGCGGAGTGGTCCTTACCACAAGAAACCTTTTTCTTACCTGCGTGTAGCTATTACCCTAGTTTTAGAATCAGTAGGGATTTTTTTACGTGTTTCGAATGCGGTCTCGGAGGGCCTCAATAGTCGGGGAAAAAGTAAACATAAAGATTAAAATGGATACTTCTAGCTACCGTACCTTAATAAGATTGAAACTATAGTATTATAAAGATTTTACTACTTAACTAATTTACTACTACGAATTTTGTGAGACTGTGGTTCCGCAATCACGTAATCGCCAGAACCACGACAAAATTAAGAAATTTTTTTTACTATTTGAAAGGTACATATTTCGGATGGATATAGACTCTGTGGTGAAAATCAATTCTGTGTTTCTCAATAAATACCTTTTGATGAGCCATTGTACTGATTATTAGACATATTGGTAGACATAGTGGTAGACGTAACTCTACTTTTATTGTATCAATACAGTTTAAAGTTAATACACGCATTCAATCACTATAGCTTTGCCTTTTGATTCCGATCATATTTTTATGCTGACTGTACAATCTTCAAGCACGTGATTTAAAACTTTATCTGTTACTAAGAAGAAATAAATTCATCGATAAGCGTATTAAATTGGGTCGTAAGGTTCTTTTGAGATTGTTGAACATTAAAGTGATTCTATTTTTATATTACCCTTTTCCATTTAGTGTTCCCGAAGGTGTGTAAAGGTTAAGAAAGTTTGCCTTGTAAAAGAACGAACTGAAAAATACATAAGATGAAAATAAATGCTTTTACCCTAAGTCTTTGTGTTACGAACGTCAAGATTTTTTTTAAGTATAACGGGTACTCACAATTTTCGTATGTTTACCGATATATCGTCTCAATTACTTAAAACTCAAGTAAGTTATTCGTTATTATTTTTGTTACATAAATTCCTCTGTTGGAAGTCTAAGCTAGAAATCTTAATTCGGAAATAGGCTCACTACCAACTGGACTTTAGAGTCGCCCTGGAAAATGCAGTTTAGTAACAAGTTCAAAATAAATATACAGTATTACACTAAACAACATTTTGATTTAAAATCGTATCTTCGGGAAAAATCACCTTTAAAACATATTAGGTACTAAAAAACAACTTAAATTGATTCAATAGGTTAGCTATCTACTCAATATTAAATCTAAAGTGAATTTCAAACCACTCATTAATTTCTTCAATCTTTGTTGTATAGAACCTAAAGAAAGGATTTTACAAAGGGCAGACTTAATGATTGTTTACAACGAGGTAGAGTAGAATCATGTGCCTACTATATGTATAACGTAAAATAACTCGTCTCTAGAAGCATTTTCTGTGAAAATTCCATCTTTTCGTCTTATCAAGACTTCGGGTTTATACTCGTATATAAGTCTTTCCTGAAACATATGAGTAATGATAATGATGAAATAATATGATGTAAAATTTGGGTGATATATTTTTATTTCCATAGTTTTTGGACTTGTCTTGGAGATGCCTATGTAAAAGTTTACCTACATTAAATTTCCAAAAATATTCCATGTACAGATTCGGCTCAGTTACAATTTTATCGTTAGTATACATAATACGACTAAGTTATATATATATGCGTGGGATTTTATAATTGTTTAGTTGTTTCACGAATGAACGGAACGCTAAAACCTTCTCATTTCCTGGCCGACAACGCATCAGCGATACCTTTGGTCTTACTGATG
>DWPT01001663.1:0-18012 GCA_018251895.1 Agathymus mariae mariae
CAAACTTCGGCATTTGTATTAGACCATCGCGTTACACAAATATTGCATTTGCATTGGCTCCGTTTAGACTGTGCTCCGAAACTGGCGACTGGCGTACATAACGAAGATGTTTACGAAAGAACGTATCGATTTTATGCAAAAGTGGTGCACCCCTAGGGCTGCCAATAAGTCGGTGCCCCTCAGCGGTGCGGCGCCAACTTGGAACCGGTGTGAGCGATTATGGCCCCGAGTGACAGGTAGCCGAGCCGCCGTAGAGACTTATTTCGTTTGTGGTCTTTTCTGGCAACCATAAAACTCCGATGGCTCTGATTTTGTAAACACCTTACCGAAAGCTTTTTGTCGTTTAATAGTCTTGCAGCCTGCACCTGACCGATGATGTCTGTCATAATGTCGTCTAAAGGTTATGCATAATTTTTCTTTGTTATTATATAATCCAGAATGAGAGGTGAAATCATTTGATTATAATAGTAGTAGAGTAATCACACTACCTAACACAACTTGACTCTTCATAAAAATGTCCAATATTCTTTTGTTTCATTTAACCAATTGCAATATCGTTTCGCTCTATCTAGCTAATGGAGTTTCTAGGCTTGCAACACGCATGCAAAAACTGGTGGAAACCAATCAATCACGGTGGACGCCGACATTCCTACCTTTTTGTTGTCCGGAACGGGCCTATCCTTCTACCTGTTTAACGGCTCGGCTTGTCGAGGGATTCATAGTACAACGTGTCGGTAATGTTTCTAGTTTTTGTCGTGGCTCGCGTCGATGGGCTCGCCTCTTGTTTTATTTGCACACCTACTAGCTGGACCTGACTGGTATAATGTGCGCGTGGGCAGCGTTTTTGAAAACAGACAATCATTCGAGAGCAGTTCATATTTGTTGATAACATTACTATGTACTAATTAAAAAACCTACTAATTAAAAAATCTCCTTACATATCGTACATTCTTCCGAAGGGTAATTTCTATCATTTTAATAAAATTAATATTAATAATCATAATATTGTCCTACTTGAAAATGCACTCAGTTAAATACTACATAATTTTTGATATGTCTAACATAAGCTTATTTAAAAGTAAGTCAAATTTTAGATAGTTTGACATGATTATTAGTTGACGAGCAATGAAGGCGATAACATGTATGCCACAATATTTTTAGAATATCGTTATATT
This sequence comes from Agathymus mariae mariae, assembly GCA_018251895.1. NCBI lineage: Eukaryota > Metazoa > Arthropoda > Insecta > Lepidoptera > Hesperiidae > Agathymus > Agathymus mariae. The sequence continues at coordinate 1,176 of DWPT01001663.1, forward strand.
AACACGCAATGAAGTATTCAGGACAATTCATAGAATCGCTACCTAAATGAACGGTAGCTCCTTGAAGCCTTTGAAGTATGTCTATTACTGACAGACATTTGCTAAGACTTTACAAACATACAACCAGAGGACAACGTTTTCAAACTATTTTCTTTTTTTCTATTCTGGTTGTCTTAGTATCAACGAGTCTTATAATTATATCAGCCGTCAAACGACTTGTCGTGTTCGGTCTGGGGGGTTGAGAGCCAGCACATTTTTCTTATCTTCTTCTCATTTCCTGGCCGACAACGCGTCAGCACCTTTGGTCTTGTTGATGTCCATGGGCGACGATGACCACTTACCATCAGGTGGCTCGTCTGCTCGTTTGTCGGCTGTTGTCATAAAAAAAAGAAATAGAAGGCACCTATCAGACGGCAATAAGCCTTGGTTAAATTTTTGTCGTCGGCGTTTCTTTGACATTGCGCTGTCTAAACTTGTTACAGGTGTTCCCAATTGGAAATGAAAGGGCGAGTATACAACGTAGCCCTTGATCACAACCAGTTTAAAAATGCCGTTAAGGTTGAATTATGGAACTGGTATATATCATTATATACTGGTACTATTTTTTTAAATCACTCTTGTTAATATTATTTTGGCTAAGTTGTCTATTCTGAGCTAAATTTTATCTATCCGTGATCCAAGGGACTCCTTTACCTGTCTTTGATCTATCATACGAGTTGAATCGAGATGTTTTCAACAGATTTATACATGCCTAGTCTCGCTGGAAAGTACTGAAAGTGACAAGTTCAGTGATTGATGTAGGGCCCATTGCGCCGCGTCGCCCATGTCTGAATTAAATGCAATGAATGGGGCACCATTCCGATTGGCATTGATTCTGCAGTAACTCTTCAGTTCATGGCTTTCTCATTCGCGGTTATTTTATTGTTTGGAATATTTCGTGACTGATGTAATTGTGAATACAAAAGTGTATAAAAAATATTTTATTACATACCACCTTGCGTTCGCTTAGGCGTAATCTTAGCATTGATTGATTCGGAATGAACGGCGTTTGAAATGTCATCCATTAACCGTCTATTCATAAGGGTCAGATCTTGAATATTCATGTTCGTCGTTCTATTCAAAATTAAAATCTTCGAAGTCTTTCGTTTTACTGTCGTTAACATGATTGGACAATATTTTCTATCTTTTAGCTTCTTGAAGTCCACTGATGTTGAAATTGGCGCCGCTCCGGCCGGTCCTGAACCCCCGAATTCAACAACTTCAGGTCATTATTTCACGTAGCCGGGGATGTTGAGCACTTTTAACAATGCGTGGAAGCTTTTCGGACTTCTTTTTCCCTTATCATTATCCATGGAAAGCTATCGGATGTCTTTTTATACTTTAACACGCTTACTCCGCGAGCTATGCCTATGTATACATACATGTGTCAAGATATTTCATCGTTACAGATCTTTGCTGATAACGAAATATCTAACATATTTCTACCCATTACTGTAATAAATAGCTAGTTGATTAACTTGAGCCTTTACATGAAGTACACGATCACGTTTCGAGTTCATTAGTTATGTTTGGCAACACTGATTAACGAACGTTATGAGCTATTTTAATTTTTATCAACACTCTTGTTTCAATACGAATGCAGATTAGGCTCATTTTCAGCGTGTTTAAGCGTCACTCACGTCACGTCACGACCAATTGCGTATCCGTGTCTTTTTATAAAGTTATTACAACGAAGGGGTTTTTATCTATATAAAAGCAAACTGAACGATAGATCAAGACGCAAAATAATTTACAACTTGATATGTTTGATTGTTCGTGATTTGAAAAATATTTCTTGCGTGACCACGTAATGTTTCATCACGTTTTCCGTATAATCATACATATAGTTGCGAGAATAAGCTAATGAGATTACACGTGTGTAAATACGCTTTATCATAATGCACAACAGAACGCGCTTATAGCGTGTTACGGCTTGTTCCGCTGAAGTGAGACCCAAGTGTCTAGCGCGAGCACTCGATGAGTCGCGTGACGCATGTAACTACTATAATGTTATCACTGTTAATTTATAATAAATTTATTTTAAGTCTTGTACAATAAAATCCGTATAGCAGCGGCCGCGTCGAATCGTCTATAATGCCGTCAATCGTGTCTTAACAGCTCTTCGTTTTGGCAAAATAAGGTTGTATCGTGCAACTGTAGTCAATCAATATTGTAATTTTACGATACTCATTATGTAAAATTATTCTTAAATATATATGCTGTAATATATTGTTGATCGGTAACGTTTGCCTCGCGCTGCTTATTAAAGAAGTTGCTATAAGTACCGATTGACCCTATTCCAGAGCAACTAACTGTTGGCATTGACTTAACTAAATTGAAATTAGTTTACAACGTTATATAACCAAGTACCTGTGACAATTTCTGATATAGTGTATCTTGGGGTTTCCGACTATGCTTTAATGTCGTTAATGTAAACTATGCTTTAGTTGTTTGGCTTAACTCAAGAACAGCGTACTGCATGGCAACAATAATCTTTTCGCGATTGGGACAGTCTTTAGCGTATTTTACCACTTTTCTCTAGTGTCGATTGGAGAAGGGGTTAGTGGCCAACCAGTATCGTTAGTTGTTATGTTTTCATCGAGGCTTAACGAATGCTATCTAACAATAGAATGACGGAGACCGGCAGTTAAACGTGCCTTCCGTAGCAGAGAAGTGCTCAAGGAATTTTGGGCACCAGCGGTCATCATTTACTACAGAACGCGTCAGCAGTTCCTTATGTCAGTTGATTACATTAATTGTCTTATTATTTAATAGGTAAAAAGTACTGGAAAACACATACATATACGTTGAAAAGTACTTAAAATATGCCTGTTACGTTGATCTCAGTTACTTCATCTTTGACAACAGCATATAATCTATTAAAATAATTAATTACTGATTATAATACTTTGTTTGAATTTAAAGATACTACAACGTAATAAATAATTAATACTTTCAGTCACTGAAGAATAAAAATATGGGTGATTTGAGGGGAATCCCTGTTAATATTGTAAATAATGTAATATACATCCTTTAAATGTAATTTTTAATAAATGTGTAGATTTGGGTACCCTTCCAGATCTTATGAAATATAGAAAATCGTTTCTCTACTTAAATCCGGTGATAAATCTCATCGTAATAATTACAGATCAATTTTTTATCTACCTACACTCGGTAAACTTTTCAAAAATATTTTATTAAATCAAATGCTTAACCATTTCAACAACAGACCTGAAGGCATCATAGAATGACATGAGAAGAAGGTAAAAAAAAAAATGGAAAAAGTATTAAGCAAAAACCATTACTTGTTAAACTTTGTCACTACGACGTTAAAGTATAGTGCTTTCAATTTGATTGCGCCATATTTGAAGAGAGGGATTTAATGTGTTAGAATAAATCATGCCAACTCTAGGTAGTTTCCTTTTTGCCAAACGATTTGCCGTTTGTCATTAACAATTATGTGATAATTATACTGTCTGTTGATGACGTCTTTAATATTTTAAGATTAAAAGAAATAAGTTAAATTTGGACAATTTAAACAGGACTTTGTCCCGTGTGTTTTAAATAATACAATCTAAGTGAATAGAAGCTGGCGAAAACCTTAAATTAAATAACAAGACATAATGATTTAGGTGTCACCTTAGATTGTAGACTTCAATAGGGCACCCATATATTGGTTATGGCAGGTAAGCTAAATAGGTCTGTTATTACGCTACTAGAAAGATAAGACTGATCACTACAGATGTAGAGACAGCTAGACTTGTTTATTTTGCATATTTCCATAGTTCTTTGTCTTATGGTATCTTATTGTGGAGTCAAGCAGCCAATATCGATCGATTTGTATTGCAGAAAGGAGCCATTAGAGCTATAAATACATTAAAGTCGTTGGAGTCTTTGCGAGATAAAAAAAAAGCAAGAAATAGGTGCACTCACCGTAGACTCTTTCGTACATTTATAGTAAATTAGCAAATCGCCCTCGCTTCGCTTTAGAAAACCTATGCCTTACGCATAGAAATAGCACAAGCATTGTTTTAGGACTGGGTATTTCTCTTTATAAACATTTTTATTTATGGACGAATTGCAATTAAACGTTTGATGAACTTTGAATATTAAGCGATGCTTATTGAAGTACAGTAGTAAAATGCATAACGAACTCGATTAAGACGTTACTGAGATTAGCGCGAACAAACGCACAGACAAACATACAAAAATTCTAACAACTATTGTTTTTGATTCTATTGCGTTAATAAAGGCCTCTAATAATGGTTTTTCTCATGCATCCTTCACGGACAAAAAGCGATCAGTTTTGAATGTGTAAAAGCATAATAAATACGCCCAATCGTGACAACAAGATAATTTATTTACGTTCTCATATCGCCTATAAAAGGTTTAGTAGCATTCTTTTATAAGGCTCGGTGTTTCTTTTACAACGAGGTTCCAAAGTCGACACGTAATTAATCTTTTGAAACTTTGAAGCGACGTGCAAGGATATAACGATATAGATTAATATATAAATGACAAGGACGCTTGGAAATAACAGTTGTACTGCAACCATTTTCGCGCACGTTAACAATGTCGTTTTCATATGTGGATTTAAAAGGTGTGTTGAGGCGATTCTTTCGCCTTTTCTTCCCTTAATGTTAAATCACGTTTATAAAAGGGTTGTTGGAGTAAAAAATTATGTGCATAAGTGTGCATACAAAATGATTAAATGATTTTGAATTTGAATATGATTTTAATAAATTTGTGACTTTAACTTACTATCTAATAGGACAAAAGTAATAAAATTAAAACTGTATCGTTTCTTACCGAACTTAACATTTAATTATCTCCCCTGAAAATAAACTCCTAAAGAATTTCTCCTGAGTGAAGTTGACAATTCTAGAGTTTAATTGCAAATATTCGTTAATTGCAGTAAGCTGTAACTGTCCGTTGCTGGCAGTGCGTGTCCACGAGTCTTATTTATATGTTACTTTAAGGCGAGGCATTTCATCTCGGTCTTCTGTACAACGAGGCGTATGTTATTAATATTAATCACCTTCACATACGTTAGACGCAGCCATTGTCCCGTTTATGGTTGATAGTAAATGTCCACGGGATACATCCACACTCGACGTAAGATAAATTGCACTTTCGTCGATAACTTCATTGCTATTGATAAAAACAATACTGTATCTGACTGGGTGGGCTCTGTAGCGGTATACGAGACAACATAGCGTAATATCGAGGTGGTTTTAAAGATTACGATGCAAAATAAGACAAGGAATAAGCAAAGGAAGATTACATTCAATGAATCAAGGAGAAACTGAACAGACGACGACGTGGGTTGATTAACTAGGATAGGACGGGACCCACGATAATGGGACTTTGCTAAATATGATACACACGATTACATATAATTTACTTGATTTTCGCCTAACCTTGCCAAAACAAAATACAGCACATGCGATGTTTCAAGACAAAGTAATTGATACACTTGTCTCGTGATACGACTTCTAGATAGGATTCACTAGATAATACTGTTTTTCTTGTCAATTAAATTAATATGAATAGTTTAAAATAAACAAATGATTTCGAAAAGATAGGGCTTTAAGGAGTACTTAACTGCAAGAATTCCTTATATATTTATTCGGTTTTCCACAAAGACGATATTGGATCTCATTATCAAGCATTTTCCGTTTTCTTGATTCTCAGGTCATCATCATACATCAGATGCGAAAACATATTTATCGACTTCATTGACATAAGGTTTTGTTTCTGTATTTGTTGTATGGAACCTTAGAAATAATGAAAACCGAATCACATGGTAATTCTATCCAGTGAAATTGGACCAGCCAACCGATTTCCAATTTATGTACAGAAGTAAAACTTGAAGTGTGTGGGTTGCGGGAAGATAGTAATTAAAATAGTGAGACCATATAACTTTATCATAATCGTCAAAGAGCTCGATAGTGCCCGAACAAAATTACAGCAACATCAAATGAATAGCCAATTTTCCAAACGAAAATTCTGTAGGCTTCATTTAAAATTAATTTGAATTCAAAGTGGTCTGTATTAAAAATCCTTAATTTCAAAGAACCTTATATTTAGTCTAAGCAATGATGTAAATATTTTCAGTCCGGGAAGGTATTCTTTTCCACCTAGAAACCTGTCTTCTTGGCCGACAACACATCAATCATATCCATTTATGACGGTGACCACTTAGCATCAGGATTGCCAGTAATTTACATTACATTATACGAACTATTTTACTGCTAATGTCTTAAAAAACCTCGATACCGCATATATTGACTGAAACACATCAGTGAACACGAGCAGGCTGCTGCTAACGTTATTCAATCGGTACTATAGGGACATTGCGATTTGTTTCGACCCGTGTTAAAAATGGCTCCTGAAAACCTGCCTTAGTCGAAGTTGACCTAAACTAAGTTAATGGTGAAACTTTGGTGGACTTGTGCTGGTGTGAACAGTAGCGTTCGTACAGTAACAACAGATGCATATTATAAAAATTAATTAAGTAAAGCTTGCCATTAAACATGTATGACTGATAAATGTTCTTTCAGATCAAGGCTTGACTAGACATTACAAAATACGTTCGTCAGATTAATTAGGAGCTGTGACCTATAAAACTTTCGCAATTTTCTGCTGACTTCCATTTTGTAATTAAAACAACTTTTCAGAAACAATTAAAACAAGATGAGGTACTCAAAATCATAAAATGAAAAATAGAACGGCCAGGTGGACTTTGGACTTGAAGAGAGTAACGGTTAAGCGTTAGGTGCAGGAATTTCTGGCACAGTCAGCATGGACATAGAACAGCGATTTTTTTTGTAAATACTATAGTTATTTTACCCACAATCGGTGCCGAAATCAGATCAAATACTAGCTTATCGGATATAGAGTTGAGGATATCCCACGGGGATAAAAGCCAACCTCCCGATGCAAGAGCAGACGGGCACAGTACGAAGTAAGCCAACCAATTAAGTCCGTCGGTGTCTGCTCGACACGCCAAGTAATTGGTATAGATATTTTACCTTATTTGTAACTTATTTTCTATAAATCGTATAGATAAATTGGATTTAGTTCGATATTGTAACAGTAGGTTCATTTTACCAACAGATTTAACAGTAAGAATATGGCAAATGATAGAAGCTGTTTACGAATCATTGTGATGATAAAGATGAGGTAAATTACACATGTTTTGACAGTTTTTGCTGTTTCGTGTAATATTAAGTAAACTCAATTTACTTATATCATACGGCACGAGAGAGATGATTTTATTGTGTAGGAATCCCATATAACAGGGTATACGCCCGGCGAGGCCAGGTATCTTTCGAAGATTCCCTCCGGATGCTGACTAAGTTGACGTCTAAAATAATAGTGGATTAAATATAATAACAGTTGTTATCTGTGTTTGTTCTCTTATCTCATCCAAGAAAATAGATATAACTTATGTTCATTGTGTAATTAACCTAATTAATTTCTGATTCAGCTTTTGTTGACGATAATTATAATCATATGCAAATTAATTGGTAATTTATATTTATATTGCGAATTTGAAAACAAAATAAAATAAGCCATTTCTTATGAACTATAAGTGCTTATACTGCACGAGACGTGAGCTCTCGGCTTCATTGAGAGGGAGTCCAACATATTTCTGCGAATCGGATAAACAAGTAGCGCGAGTGCAATCGAGCTGTGTATTTTAGATCATTTTGCCAAAATACTATATAACATCTGCTATGTAAACATGAATCGACCTGTAATTGAATTGACCTGTAATTAAATAGTGTACAATATGGATGTTTTACACAGACAATGGATAAAAATAGTTTGTGTGCGAAATGTAGAAATTATGTACACTGATTTTGATTGAAAGACACAGAAATACAAATTATAAAGAATTAATTGTGTATTGTGATTATTTCCTGAAATCAACACTTTATTTTAGACTTTACCGATTGTAAATCTTGAATTATATCGTGCGATCTGTCAACTACATGAACATGTTTAATATAAGTAATATAATTAAGATTAAGGTGTACATAAGATAACATGGAATGGTACAATACGTTTTGCAAAACCAACATTATAATATTCGAGAGTGCGTTCGACAGTCATTCCGGAGACGGCAGGCAGCTAGACAATAGTAGCGAACTTCAATACGCTAGAAGGCAGCCGAAAGCTATTGTTTGGTTTCCCCAGTTAAAAGGGGCTTCGCACCGACCAGTGGTGGCCGGCACCGGTTTATAGTTTCCATCAGATCGATTCTTTGTTGCCACGGAAGGGTCGGCGGCGGATTACGCGATATCGTCGCACTTTCCAAAGGGTTAAAATGGTAATACCAGCTGTTATCTAAAATCGACTGTGCTAAAGGTTTATCGGTGAAATCATATAAAAATACAACAGATCTCTATATCAGTGCCCAAGGACAATAAAATAGACGATCGGTCATGTATTGTTGCAGCTTCTTAATTATTGACTTTAAAAGCTTAAAACTGGAGCATATACGTGGATACATTTAAGATCTTTAAGCTTTCTGTACGGTTCCTAAATATTAAATTGTTCACAATTTTTTCTATACACTTTATTAAACTTTTAGAAACGTTGACATACGTACGTAGTGCCCGTGTGGATTTATTGGAAAAAATATTCACGTGTGATCGCGTCGCGTGGCATAATTATGACCTCGTACAAGAAGTACTTACCGGCTGGCTGACGTTACATAACACTGACGTGTGTTTACACGTTTGCTCTGCATCCTCCATGACCGTACGTAAGCCGGTTGCGCCACGAATGATTAGCCACAAGCGTTGCAATTCGCACGTATGAATGGAGCCCACGCGTTAACACCTGCTGTAATCGGGTCTGGCCCGTGTGACGTCACATTGTCGCACGGCGCACGGCGATTGTTCACTTTGCTGATTAACAGCTGTATTAGTTCCGCTCTTCTATTCTTTTTAACGTAGATTGTGCAAAGGCTGATGAGTGTCGTGATAGACTGCTCTCTCTTGTAGATTAAATTTTAGAATATCGCGATTGGACGACCTAAGTATAGGGAGATTGTAGGAATACTTTCGTTTACATGTTTGTTTTATTTTGTCTGCTTTATCAGCTAGCGTTCCTATGGTTCATCAAATGTTGTTTGTGTTGCAAATGCAGTCACATCCAACAGCAAATTTATACATGTAATTTATAAACATTAAGGGTTTTTATGTTAATCCCAGCAAATAAGCAGAAGAGACAACCAATGGCAAGGGATACCGCCGATTGAACACGTCCGTGAAACTAAAGACAACACAGGCGCTTTGCCGCCTGAGATGAAGCGGGCGACTCGCTTATTGCTGGCTTAAAGATGTTAAAACATTTCTCAGTTGATTCAGCAGTAACTAAATTATTGTACTGTGAGAAATATGAGACCGGAATTTAAAAAATATGAAGCAAGCTTTTACAGATTTATAAAAAAAAAAATTAAAATTTAGTTAAAAGTTTTATTTAAAATTTTGATAAGCATTAACTTTCCGGCCAATGTTAAGCTGTACGTATTATAAACTAGTATATAAAAACTTATAAATTCTGTATAATTTTAAACAAAGGTAGCTTAGATGCCTGCAATGTATACTTTATGTGCCAGTATCTTGGTAAGTCTTTGCAGCGGAAATACCTGTCATCAAGTATGCTTAAATAGGTCTATATCCGATTCTGACTATTCTGGTGGATTGCTGGTAGTTTTTTACAGAAGCAACATTACTAGTGTATTAACATTGTACAATAATTATAAATTGTATTAAACAAACAGCCTAATAAAAGATGAAAAATAAAGAAAATCAACAGTCAACTGTAAAGCTATTCTTAATTACACGTATTATAACCTCAACGACAATGAAGCTGATGACCTGATTTCATAATGTATAATTCTCTTTTAAATGGAGCTTTAAATGGCGGCAAAAGATAATAGTATCGCATTTGCATTTCAATTATAACTTCGTTGTTGGCGCGGCGGCGCCGACACTGATCTGTGGTTTGCACCTACGTACTCGTGTTACATTGTTTATTGTTCCTGTGTCGTGGATGTGTTCTGTGCATGATCAATTCACGTGTTTGCGAATCACAATTCATGAGGTATTTAGCACAGAGTCTTAGTCCCAACCTATTGGTGTCAACGCCACGGGCATATTGCGTTTTTCCTAGAGTTGTGTTAGTTTTTACACCGTCAAAAGACCACTGAAAAGGCCTGTCGATTTATCACAAGACAACCAACAAAGAAGCACAAAAGCGTTTCTGATATGCTTGCCACTAACTTTTTCCATTCAAGTCTCGGCCCATCCATTTACGTTGATGTCTTATCATTGGAACGAGCTCTGTGAGTGGCTCTTAACTCTTTAGCCGTTGAAGTTAGTGATACTATTGCTAAAATGATTTCACATAAAATATTTGTGAACTAAAAATTTTAAGAAGCTTCTAAAAATAACTTAAAAAATGGTGTTCTACTTAATAATTGGACACCGTAGTTTTCATCGTCGACCTCCTATTAAAGTGTTGTTGTTTGGGAACAAAAGATAATCGTACCTCTAATTATATTCACTAAACTGGGCCCACTCTTTGAATGGATTTTGAATTATGAAAGAAACACATTCTGCCTCATCACTGCGCAGTTTGTTGGTACTTAGTATCCAGTTAACTTAATATGCAGGCTTCGTTATGTGAAAATATAAATAAAATATTTTTTTTATTAGTCCACTCAATTTGAAATACATTAAACTTGTAGTGAATGATACTTGATGTTAATTAATTAAATTTATTAATTTATGACGTATAAAGTTTTTACACCATCTTTAATTTTGTTGAAAAACTAAGTAGTGAACATTATCACGACACAACAATGCAGTTGAATGTAAGAAACATAGATGTCACTGTGTCTCATACGCAAAACTAACTGGTTTGTTTAGTGACAAATAAACATAAAATTTTTTTTTGATCTATTGAATTGTATTTGTTTATTTTAATTCTGCTGCCCAAGTAAGCAGTAAGCCTAGGTTACCTCTTACCAAAATGCCATTTGGTATGGACTATCTATATTTATTTAAAAAATATATATTTGAGCGTCTTAACCTGAATGTTATACAAATAAAATAAATAAATAGCTACAGTGTAGCATTATGATTATTCCTTATTATTAATTATTGCATTATTTCCATTTCAATTTAATTGGTGAAATAATAAGTTATTGTTCCAGTACTTTAGTAAAGGTTTTCTACAATCAATTGATTGCTTCCTAATTTATCATCATCATCATCCCGTTTTATTAATGAGATGCAATTCAAACATTTGACTTCCTTATTTTAATATTGGTATTGTTATTAAGTGGTGTTCGCAGTTCATAGAAATCGGTAAGCAATCTTAATTAAAATTAGTTACATTCCGGATTATGATTAACAGAATAGTGTATGTGAAGGTCGGTCATAGAAGTTTTTCGGAGAAGTTAAGCGTCGTGTGGCACTAACATTTTTCAAAGCGAATCATTAATTAAGTGACTTTAACGACTTCGCAGGAGAATCGTTGTTAGGTCAAAACTGAATGTAAAAAATATGACATTACCGAAAATTAAACTAATCAACACTGGGAAGCATAACGTCTTGTAACAATGGAAAGTGATCGATTGCGTTAAGTAACTTCGCACACGGTTGGAAGCTGGTCGGGTGATTGTTAGTGGCATTTCTTGATTGGTTCCGTGTTTTGGATGGCAAATTGGTCTAGCGGTAGTAACTTTAGACAGGAGTTGTTAAGCCAGACTTTCGGTTGGCATAAGATCTGTCGACATTTGAGTTGGGGATAGTCCCCACTAGAGCAGCATAGAGACGTAGAAACTAGGCCTCTAGACTAATTTGTTGAAATGAAACTAAAAACACACATCCAATAAGACTAAGCAAATGTATTTGATGTCAACAAACAAAATCCAAATTTTGCACCACAGCCAGTTCAAACACTGTTTTCGTGTGATGTCGCGCGGCACTGCGTCCTTCTCGCCACGATTCACTTCGCGAGCTGATTGCTTGTTTACTAATTCACCTGTTTGTCGTACATCTCATGTCATTTCGTTTTGTCGACGCTTGTCACACGGCTTTGTTTTTTTGATCGTGCATAGCGCAATATACATGTTAGGATATTTTTACTTCGTGATACCTTAACGATTAGATTTTGATACAATATATCTCGTGCTATATATGTGCGTAGTTCAGAAACTTTAAATAAAAGAAACAGCAAACTTTACGCCTTAGGATACGGAAGCAGAAGGCATTTATAACATGTTCAGCTTTAGAAGCTCCCTACTAATGGACGCAGTTAAACGCCAATGAATTCTATGCTACAGCAACGTATTCCATGATACAACTGGTTTGCTCCTAAAGAAATATATTCTTAGATCCAGGCGAACCGTTATTCTTCAAAGTCTGGTTTTAGGTTTCGATATGCTTACGATCAAAATAAAATTTACTCTACATATTTTATTAGTATTGATTTATCATAACGCAGTTTGAGATCTCAATTGCTCAATCAAAACGTTTAATTTCTATGAAATGGCAGTGTGATTTGACCTAAATGGCTAACTTCAAATTACATTAGTTCGTTTGATAAATGACTCATTAATAATTCCAATTAAAACAGTTGTATAGAGTCAATTATGATTGTGCTCTACAATTCCAGAAAGGCATACGTAGTATACCAAGTCGGTGTAATATGGTTGATATTACATTCTACTTTCATCTTTATTTGCTTTTAATTTTTAAAATTCTTGCTTTTGATAGTGTATTTTAAAGATGCGCGTTCACAACGTGGTATAATGTATAATATGTAAATAATATTATATGATGTTGGCTTATTATCCCTTGGTTCGGAGAAGGAAGAACTGAGAGTTCTCCATTTTTTCCGAGGTATGTTAAGTATTCGAATCGACCGCTGTAGACCCGAGCTCAGCCATGAGTAATTCCACCTCAATTTGCCTCCTGAAACCTACATCGTAAGTTTACATTTTCCGAGGTCTTATTTATGGAATGGTTTTCAAAAGACTTCAAAATTAAAAACATACTTATTTTTTTCCAAAAATAGGATAGAACTTTTTTACTCTTCAAAACTTTTAAACTACCCTCTATACAGATTGTTTATGCTATCCTTTAAGAGGAAGTAGATCAGAGTAGAATAGATCGTGACCTATAATATGTTATAGACATGCGAAGTATTATCGAATTTTCCGCGTTACGCGTGCACAAACATACACATAGACAGATAAAAGAAATGGCCTGTAAGTCAACAAAAAACCTATCTATATTAAAATTTTCAAAAAATGTTTATTTCCTAAATTCGTCAGATCGGTAGAACTTAATTATTCAATTGCGGCGCGCCCCGACATTGTTGAGGCTAAACTATTAAATATATATATGATATAATGCCCAATGCCTATGCCCGACCGGAATAATGTACCTTTCAAAAGGTAAAGGAATTTTTCGCATATGTGCCGTGGTTCCGGAGATTACCTTCCACATACACACAAATTCATAAAATTCGCACAAAAAACCACACAAACATTATTGTTACATCAATCTAGTGTTGGTAAATCACCCTCAAAGCCGTGCTTGGAACCCCTAGTTATTATAATAATGAGGTCGTCGAGTAAGTAAGAGTTGTCTTAATCCGTATCCAATAGTTTAGTTGAAGATTGAAAGTTAGCGCTAAGCCGGCCATGTTCCTGCAGAACGTTCGATTAGTCTCTGGCGAGCTCAAATAAACTTTATCTGGTACTTTATTGTTTTCTATCTGATGTTATGATAAAGTTCATCTAATGCTTTTAAGTTGTTGGTTATCTTGCGGGTACGATAAACGCTACCTGTATTTACAATCATTGGTGTGTTAGCTACAAATCATAATATAGAGCTATTGGATGTATATTCACTAAATATATTTGGTTTGTCGGGGTGGTCGTGTTATGTTTGGATTCGATTTGCGTTATTTTTTGTTTAGTTATCAACAAATTGTATATTTATAAACTGAATATATCGTATTCAAGAATTCATATACACGACGTCTACGAAGCCGGTTAGTATGATTAATAAAAAAAAAACTCTAGGTCACAACCATAACAATTCGTGCTCTCCATGAAATATTTCTAATTGTTCTTCCTTTTACCTTTGCTTTATGTTCGATTTGAACACCAGCCGAAATAAATATATTTACGGAAAAGAATTGTTTGTTTCCAGTCCACGTAATTCTTGAGTCGACATCTCAGTTGCAGAGTCTGAATGTGTGAGCTTTCTTTACATATTCTTATATTTTTTTCAGGTTTACATAGCCCTGTTCAAGCCGCTGCGAGTGTCGAGGAGGCAGTTTCGCAGAGTGCTGATGTGTATGAGGAACGTGCGACACCTCAAGTGCCACGAGCTGTACGCGCACGAGAAGGTCACCAAGGTGGACAGCCTCTCGCTGGTGTTGTCTGGCAAGTGAGTATTCACAAGTTATTCGTTGGTTAAAAAGGTGTATGTTTAAATTCCTTATTTTCTGAAATCGATATGTCTGACTGTAAAATAATAAAATTATCTTATCTTTTTATATTTGTTCATCTGGTAAGAGACCTTGTGTAAATTAAACTCCTGCATCATAAAGATTCAAATTTTTTTTTTTACATTGCTGGTACTAAATAAACTGAATAAAACTTACTGAATAAGTATCGTAATTAAATTAACAAAACTATTAATTAAGGTGATTTCTCATTATGATGGTAGATCATTGAAATCACATTTGCAGTGCACTGGTTCAATTATCACTACTCCAAATGGTATGTCAGCCACATACAGTAATTGTTTATAATGTCTTAGCTTAGAAAATAGCGAAACAAACAAAAAACAATTTCGAATATAAATGGCAGGACTAGGCAATTATATGATTGCCTTGTTTTAAGATTAATTAATAATTATAACCAATACGAATCTTAATATAATAACAAAACGATAGGCGGCGGGTTCTTTGTATTGCTTAGCAAAAAAATTACAACGAAAGATATTGAGGGTCGGTCATATCGACGAGGCGAATCGAATTCAATTAGTGAAGAGAGAAATCTGAAAATTTTCTAAAATGTACAACCCACATGCGATGTTGCATGTACAAGCACGACAGGAAGGTAATAATTAAACTGGCATGCTTTTTGTGCCATGTGTGCTCCGGTTTATACCGACTTAAATGTGCTTATTGAGATATTTAGTCGTGTTGTATTTATCTTTTACTAGGACAAGAACCAATGATCTTTTGTCTCAAAAAATAATTTGTTGAATTCTAGGCTATATCAAGTTAGTATTTTTGATGGTAATAAAGAAGACTGGAAAGTAATACAATTAAATGATTCCATTAACTATTGTCAATAAAACGGCAAATGGTTAAAGGTTTCGAGACGCTTCTCTCCAAACGATCGGAAGAACCGAATCACCAGCTTGTACGTATTCGGCCGCAAAAATTCGATTAGCATAAGTATATTAGGAACATCCGAAGTACGAAACTACATTCAAGTTTGTATATTTCACGGGTGATTCATTCCTCTCGCAACTCGTTTCTAAGAAATTCATCTGGAGCGTGCATCAAATAAATTCGCAATGGCGCCCTCAGTTCGCCTCCACAATCGGCCTGTGTTCTCGGCGAGATGATGTCAGCGGCTCAAGTTGGCAACTGTTGTGCATGAGGTGATTTATAATGTGATTAATTCGTTAACTCTCGTTGCTTTTTGAAATATAATTTGAATTCGTTACCGCTGGTATGGAATTATAGTGGAAGACTATTTTGTATTATTTATTTGCCGTACAGGTGCTGTAGCTCTGTGAAAGTTCGTTTTAATTTTCTCTTATACCTACATAATATTAATCTATTTTGATAATTGGCAACCCTTTTAAACGCGTATGCTTTTGATAAACTTGTTTGTACAACGTTTAACTATACTGCTTTAGATGTTCTTTCACTGACATTGAATTTTTTGCACATTATAAACTGATAAGTTATATTTGTTTTCTTTTTATTCTCTAACCGCAAGTCTCGGGCTGTTATCCTTAGAATCAGATCTAATTTTTTTAAAACAATCTTAAGATCTTCAATTTCTCAATACAACTACCTCGGACCGTTTGCCGTGTATAAATCGTTTTGAAGTTCGAGATTGATCGCTCCTACCTCCGAAAACATGTTCCGACAAGGTGTTCTTAATTGTTACAAATTTCCTGTTGTTTGTTTTTGTTTCGGTTATTTCACTGTGTTATAAATGTTACCTCGATATAACCTCGCGGCTGTCTCGATACAGTAATTACATTACGCGCTAACCGGTCACGGCTGTGTTGGACTCCTTGAAGATGAAGGTGAAATTGATAACGCACGCTCTGCAAATTACAAGATCTTACTTTTCTTTTCTTGAATACCGTGTGCACCATACTGCGACCGCGTCTTCATTGGCGAGTGGTAGTTATGACTCACGGTCACTTACAATCACTTGAACTTGGATGAAATTAATAATTGATTTCGATAGTCCGTCCAGTCAAGTGTATTTGGATTCTGGATTTTGTTATTCTATCTGTATTTTCTTATTTTAATACCATCTGTGAATATCGATAATAATCTATTGGTTGCAACACCGTTTTTATCTAACCATAAAGATTTTTCCAAAGTCCTTGAACTGATAGAAAAAGTGAAATAAAAATATATAGAGGATACGTACCTATTCCTAAATACTCCTTTGTTCTCAAACAAGTAACGAATATAATTGTATTTTGCACTTAAT
>DWPT01001664.1:0-18010 GCA_018251895.1 Agathymus mariae mariae
CACCCTGTTTTGCCAGCGTGGGATTGGAGGGGAGTATTCTAGGCCGCCCCAATACGGCCAAACGGTTATCGAGCCTGGGACCTCTTGCTAGGCGAGCAAGGTTTGTAAGAACTGCGTTATGCGGTCATCAAAGATTTATATTTGCGCTTCACAGAACAAAATCCAGAAGGCTTGGCTGACTGACTTCCTGACTTTTCACATGCAACGCTAAATACATCTGGATATATTTACATAACAAAAAAAAATAATTCGACTCGACTGGTTATTATATCCAATGACGTGTCTTTGCTAAGAGTATCATTGTCTATTTTATTTAAATTATACACTGTTCAGTACAGAGAACGCAATCTCAATACCCACACCTTATAATTCATAACCATATCACGTCCATCAATATGACAGTTCTCACATGAGTCACCCATTTTTGAACAAGACATCCATTATTAGGAACTTTCTATCGTGATACCAACACGAAAAGGATAAATGCCACAGAATAGATTTTGTGCAGTACTGCAACTTCATTTAGGTATGTAAGTTAATGGTCGACAATCGAGTTAACCGGCCACCTGATTATAACTGGTTACTACCGCCCATAGAAATCTGTAACAGCATTACCAATACTTAAACTTAAAGTAATGAATTGAATGAAACCAACACATGCTGATCGAAAATTAAAAAAATCCAATTGACATTTTGAAATCTTAGTGTAACAGTGTTAATTACTTACTTACTTTGTGTAGAAAATTATATATTATTTTCTATTGAGCGTCAATGTCACAGAAAACGATATTTAATTTTGGATAACTTCAGCTGTTGCGTTTTATTGGATCATAATTGGTAAATATCTTGCTTGCCAATGAAAGAGATTTGTGTTCGATTCTCAGCCGTGACCGTGAAATGGATAAATACAACAAAGAAATATACAAATCCTTTTGATTTTCGATACAAGGTGATACGAGTATAGCTGATTTGTTTGCTGACCAGCAATGTATGTTACAGCAGTAAGAAAGGTCGGCCACTTAGCGATAATGTCTAACTAATTCGGAATCGGAATAATTTCGGAGACATCTTTACATCGCACTCATAAGTATGTTTAAATAAATTATTTTTTTATTAATTATAATTGATTAAATATTAGTTACAATTTAATAAAATAATGGAACTAAAGCTCAGTTGTATCATAATATTATGTCCTTATTTATATCTGGACTTTTAGTATGATATAAAAATAATGAGATAATAATAGTTAAATAAATAAATAATTGAATGTAGTTTCCATTCGTGTAACATCACTGACAGGCCGCACCACGAAACGGGTACCCACCCACAAATCGGCCAGGCTTCGGAAGTAACCGCGGGATTGTAATTGGCGAAAGTTCCACATTAGAATACAATGAGATACATTGCCATGAATAATACATGCTATGCCTACAAAGCTTTTTATGCAACACGCGACTTTTGTAATAATACACTTCGGCTGTGAATCATGGTTAAAAGTTGGTTGTAATGTAGCACGAGCATGCATCCGGTGAAGTCCAGGTGTTAAGGGGCCATTGCAGCCGGTGCGTACTAGCGCATCTACTTCCCAATTCAATAGGAGTAAAATCTTAAGTTATTGAGCGATTGACATGTTAATTTTTTTAATTTACCTTTTTTTGATATTTCAGATGATTATGGCTCTAGCACAGCTGCTACGGCGTCTGCATACGCGTAGATGTTAGATGTGAAATGTGAGATTCATATGTTAATAATAGGAATAGTATGCTTTACGTACTCTACCAAATCCGTTAATTCTAATGCAATTTGACGACTCTGTCGCGCAGTTGATCATTGCCCTGCCTTCCGACCGAGGGGTCCCGAGTTCGAGAGCCAACCGGGGCAGTAATTTAGGTGACAGATAAATGTCTGTACTCAGGCCATGGGTGTATGTAATGTCTTATCTGGCTTCACGGGAAATCCTAGTGCGAGGGTGTGAGTGTGTGAACGATTATCTATTAGAATGTTGTCTCTAGTAGGCTGGGGAGAAAAGAAAGGTAATGTTACCTAGAGGCTGACACAGGTCCACACCGGACATGGCTGTTTCGTTGTTTATCTGTGTCGGATCGGGCTTGAGCCAACAACATAATCCCACCACTGTAGAGGACTGTAGGAGCCAAGATTTTCTTGAGTGGACGTCCGAGCGGCGCATCGATCAAATGGATCGAGAGAAATGTTTCTGCGATAACATTAGTAGAAGCTATGCTGATGGACAACGCTGCATGGGAGGCTACCACCGAGCGGGATTGGGAGAGGGCCGATTCCTCTAGGAGACAGCAATGGCAGAACGGACGATATCCCGTTACCGATCCGATTTATCTATCACATCCGCGTCACAGATCTCGAGTTTAAATGCAGGAGAGACGTCGACGCGTTCACATGAGATCTCAGTGATTCTCTATATGCGTTGGGTGAAAGCCGAGGAGATTTTAGTGGGTAGGAATTCCACATAACCCGGTACCATTTCCTCTTCGATATCACAAAAGGTGCTTGTAATCTAGACTCGTTGTTCGACGTTGTTTATCTATGTTGATGGTCTACGATTGGCATAAACCGACCTTTACAAACGCTTCAAAAATAATTTATTTGATATATATTTTATAAAGGCAAAATATTACCAACCTTAAATATACTTATAAACTTACTATATTAGTTAATTAAATATTATTTACAAACTTATAATAAGCTTAAAAACTGAAAATATTTATTATCTAGCCAGTTAATAATTGCGACTTAGGTTCAGAGTGATAAATATCATTAATTTTCCCAATCTAAATCTCAAGCACGGTGGCCCAATGTAGCCCACCATCTGACAAAACTTGACAAATAACGGACACTACTGACAAATTGGGCTCGCTGTGCATTTGTCAATTGCCCCATTGTTAGCTGCGAAGTAATTTTACGCCTACGTTACTTTTCATTCTCGATTGTGAATTTTAGTAAGAAAGTAACGAAAAATTTCTTTTGTGCTGTTTCTAATGTCTCCTTGTTCGGCTACGTCTCGATATTCTTCTTTGGTGTTACGGCTATTAATGGTGATGACTACGTAAAATACCGAATTACTAACTAATTAGGATGTCTATAGGATTTAAACGAGCGAGGAATCACGCGTTCAATAAATCGTGACAAAGTCTAGGATGACAACTGTTTTGGATTTTTTATAATGACACTTAAATTATATAACGTAAATTGGTTTATTAATAGACTAGTTTAGGATTATAAATGATTAGCGCTTGAAGTGATTATAGCTTATGGCTCATGGCATTAGTCAATTGCACGTAAATTGATTGAGTTAAGCAACATTGGGCGTGATATTTGGTTGGATGGATGATAAGCTAGTGACAGAATGTTTTGACCTCATATGTGCTTCGAAGGACGTTTAAGCAGACACCTTGATCCTGATAGTTAAGAGTAACAGTAATTATCGCTCATTGAGTCTGATAATAACAGTATTATTAATAGTAATACACGATATCGGAGGCCTTCGGGCGACAGAACTTTCGATAGTTTGGTTAGTGTATGTACTGATGTAGCGCGGAGAGATGCCTGCTCTGCGCTGGGTTCATTATGTGTGTGGGTTTATTGCTGGAGTCATTCATCTTATCGTTATAATTGCAAGATAATTTTGACACAAGCTGAAAGGTAAAGACCCGATTTAACCTTCAAATGTATTGGATATCTTGCATTTAATTTCGGAAACATTCAACCTTCTCTTTTAAAAATTAAATGAAGGGAAGACTGACAATTTTATTCGATTATTGAGTAAAATCTGGATAGGATTGAAGGATAAATAAGATCGTCAAGTAATTTTGATACGCATTATCTACATGTAAGTAGGTAAAGACAAAACAATTCAGTGTTTTTTTTTCGTCACTTTGTCAATGGTTTCTTTTTTATTTTTGGTAGTTTATTGTTATCGATAAAAATATGGAAACACAACTTTTTTTAATGTTTATGGTCAGATTTCAAACACTAGATAATACATTATAAATATCGCATTAAATATGAACGCGTTCTGAAATCAGAAGTAGGAGATGAAGGTGAAGTTGACACATAAAAATGTTGATACCAACTATCTTCTTATAAATAAAAAACCACATTAAATAATCACTTGCATACACAAACTTAATCAATATTTGCTTCTGGTATGTTGATAAATTAAAACGTATCGCAAAACTAATTTACGTTCGAAAATGATTGATAGAGCCGCTTGTTTGATTTATGAGTGACATAACTTAAGGAAATCGACTCATTACTAAGTATTTTGCAATGAATGTTTGGATTCGTTTGTGCAATGCCTGTGCATGACTGTGCAATAGCGACTTTGAGTCCCAGATTGCATCGATTCAATACGGGGATCCTTATGTGGTAGCTTGTAAGTTACGTTGACAGATAATTAAGTTGTAAATAGCTATTTCTGTTATTTCGTTCATTAAATAAATTATACTGACCGCTGTATTTTTTTTAATCATGAGCGTATTAGATATTAAGCGTGTTAGAGTAAACCTGCTTACTTAGTGATTTTCTATAGTTCTTAGTATATTGGTTATTGGTTAGGATACTCAATTATGTATTACCGAAGCAAAAGAGTTCATATGTGTAAAACTAGATGTTGTTGTTGGTCAACAAATAATTTGTCACTCGTGAAATCTTTATTATAGGTACGTTTAAATAACATAAAAATTATGTACGGATGTATTATGACGTTCCCGTAAAATCTGATTCGAGTTCTTAAAGTAACTCTGGTCAGAGAGTTTATCCATAAAACGGTTAATGTCGTCTGTTAATGCACTTCCGTGTGACCCACGGGACAATTGTGGGAAATGAAACTTTATTTTTATATTTCATAATAAAAATATCATGCGATTATAAAATGGGATATAACATGAACTTACTACTGTAACTTCAAAAATATTGTATAGGTATAAGTGTAGACGATCCAGTATTAACCCTGCCTACCAAAGTAGACGCCCCGGGTTCGATTTCAGCCCGGGGCAGACGTTTATGTGACAGATAAATGTGTGTTCTCTGGTGATGCATGTTTGTTTTGTATAAGGATTTATTTATTTATAGGGATGCCACTGACACCCTAGATTTAGACACTGATGATAGATGAGCATGTCAACTTTACGTCTACGTCATTTCACGTTTTAAAGTACCAGGTAGGTGCATGCCACTGATACCCTAGATTTAGACACTAATGACAGATGAGCATGTCAACTTTACGTCTACGTCATTTCGCTTTCTTAAGTACCAGGTAGGTGCCAGGCGATCTTAGCATCGTAGAGCTCCCAGTATTGCATCGCGTTTAATGTTATAATAAATGTTAAAATATTAAGATAACTTCCAAAACTTTACCTTCCTGCGCTATGAATTAGGTTGGTGCCATTTTTAATTTTAAATATCTACTTGGTGGATAATATTCGTACATTAGCTTTGAAACAAAATATTATTTGTGTATCAACATGAGTTACACAAGAACACTCATTACGAAAATGAGCCAGAAGGCAATGAGCGCTCAGTGTTACGGCCGCTTTTAATGAGTACCCGCGCGTTCACATGATCGCTGCCGAGAAGATTTGGTTACTTTGGATACAAGATAGGATCCTATATAATGTGAAACTTAAAAACGGAAATACTTGATACTTTTTGTAGATTTCCGCATAGATAAAAAAATTATAATACCCTACTTTATTTTCCATAAGCAAAGATATTTATGACAATCGATCTATTGGTTATATACTCATCAACAGATTATACATTTGATATAATATAAATTTTTAATGGCCAATTATCTGGAAATCAATCAATTGTTGTGTTACCATCGATCATATCAACACATCGTTAGTGATATCGTACTGTAAGAGATTCATTTGAAAACCGGTTCTGTTATATGGCTTAGTGGCGTTTGGCTGAATGTCTATAACTCAATTTTCACCTTCAAATTTTTTCGGCTTCCTACATTCCATTTTAAGAAATACTATGCCGTCTTTATTACAGACAAGTTAATATTTGAACAAAAAAACTGACTTCAATTTGAAGAAATTTTTTGGTTTTATTTCCAATTTTCTGGTATGCGGGTTATATTTTTTGTTTTCAAATTTAAGTGGAACCAAACGGAAAGTATATCCTCTCAAACAAAAAAGGAATTTTCAAAATCGGTCAATAAATGAAAGAGTTCGAAGTAAGTAAGTAATAAACATGTCAACCAATCGAGAACCTGGCGACTTTCTGAAGACGATTAAAATCAATAATAACATTATTCAGCAAGGACTGGATAGGATTATAAATTTAGGACGGGGGATGGTAAAGTAATTTTACTTAAATGAGAATGTATGAATTCTAATAGAAGTGCCGTATAAACTAGGAAAGTTATTTATATAAAATACGGTATTGCTTAAGAATCAAAGTATTTGAAGAGCTGAGCTATTCAAAGTCCATTGTTATATAAAAGTACCCATTTACGAAAGTTATACATAACAATGTACAATGTCTAACAATTCTTAATATAATTTTGTTATTGAATTTACCAAATAATCTAAGTTAGGAACTTATTTACTTACTTCAAATTCCCATAATTATTTTGTGTTTGGCAAAAAATAAACTTCATTAAATAAACTCAAAATAGATTTTTACTTACCAAGAAAACACTTAATTGGTTTTTTTATATACTTCATACGTGTATATGTAAGCTGAAGGTATTCTTATCGATGATATTTTTCAGACAAAATTTGGTTAGAAGTCAATCTTCAATAATAAACATTAAGTTCATATTTATAAACAAACAGAAAGATTTATTTAAAAGCCTTTAAACACGTAAGCTTTTGTTTTGGTTATGATCTAAATCATTCATATTCTTATAGAAGACGAAATAGAAGGATCTTCTTAGATCCACTAGTAAAAAATTGTAGGAGCATTTTAAACTAATGTGGCAACGGTTTATCATCAATATGGCATAACCAAAGAAAAAAATACCATAGTCAAATATTAAAGTTAATTGCGAAAGCTACATCGTTATCTATTTGCAGCGCGCCCATGTAATTAAATTCGAAAATAAATCTTGTACTTCAGACCATAAATCCCATAGTCGTGTGTAAAAAGCACTTGTAACGAATGAGAGGCTTCTCAGCTAGTTGTCAATGTGCGTAGGGTCTTTTTGTTGACCTCGCCACTATGCCTTTGCAATGTCGTCTGATTTTAAAGGAGCTATAGGTGTTGATGCAAGTTATAAGCGTAAATCCGACCCATTTATTACGATTTAGTCTGAAACAGTGTTGTTATATCTGTCTCTTTTCAATAGCTTCAAAACTGCTCTTTTTACATAAATATTTACACGAGAAAAAGAATAATTAATAAATCCTGTTAAAAACAAGTAACAATAGTTTCAAGTGCAGTTATTTTTTGTGAATGTGAGGCTCATGTTTCCACGAGCGAAGTGACGGTGAATTTTTATTAGTTTTACGGAATACCACTCAAAATTATAAAAGCAATTTTTTGTGAGATTCACTGTTCGAAAATGTATCAATAAAAAACCTGCCTAACCAATACGTTGCTTTACAATCACGGTAGCGAACAGCATTTAGTTGATTAATGTGCTGACGGATAATGATGTCAGTATTTAGTAATTTTAGTAATCTTTTAGAAATTTAATCCGTTGCGTCTTATAACATGAGGCTTTTAAAATTATACGGCCATCTATACGTATGGAATGGCAACCGATCGCTGTTCCACTCACGTCTGAATGGTGAATGAAAGAGATTTTATAATTGATAACTTGTTAACGTAATTACTAACCCACATACAAAAAGGCAGAGCCATATCATTCCATATATGAGACATTCTTCTCAGAATAGACCCTCATCTTTTATGATTATAGCAAATTAACATTGCTGGGACGGTATAAAATTACTCTGAACAAGACATTTTGAAAGTAAATTCGGCCTTTTTATTAAACTGATTGTAGTTAAGAGTTCTTTGGTAACTGACCTGGATGGTTGTCTCATTTATATACTTAATCTCACCATTGCCCAGGATACTTTCTTAGAACGAGAGGGGCTAAATCTGAGTTGGGTGCTTTGGCGAAAGCAAACAACGAGAGGAAACCAGCGTGCCTGAGAGTTCTCCATAACGTTTTCAAAGATGTGTGAATTCTGCCAATGTTTACTTACCCAGCGTTCCTACCTATAATACACATCTATTCTGCTCTGTGACAGGGGACCCAAGTGGAATAATAAACGTTGTGAATGTGAATACAATTATCTATCTGGAATCACCTACCACATCCACCATTGGGACAATGTTTCTTGACATAAAAAATATAACGGAACTGCTTTCGAGAAACAAAATACTTCACCTAAAATGGTTATCCCGGTGTTCTGTAATTCAATGGTTGCTTATTTTCTTTACGTTGGTCGAATTGAACACAAGATGAAAAAGTGGTTGAATACATTGTTGGTACCGTTGACAAGTAAACCATGATTATTTTAGCTAATATTATTGATAGGCAAATGATTTAATCTTCAGTCATCAACGTAGGACACCCAGAATGAAACTTTGGATGCTAGGCTTAACCCTCTATTAGTATGAATTACCTAGATTAGTTTACTAGAGATTAGATATAATACATGTAAACACATTTATGTACTAAATTGAATGAGAAATATAGTGGAAACGTCATAAATAGAATATTCATGAAATGGGAAAATTTAAATTGAATTTTATTCCACGAATCGCAACGACAATGAAAACAATAATAATAATTATGAAAATTTTATCTGTGAAACTCTTTATTAGGAACTAATTAGTTGATATTATTAAATTATTAAGTAGCCGTAAAACTAGATATATCCTTAGAGATCAAGTTTATAAATATTGCAATAATCAATTGCTATAAATCTTTATAAAAGTTACGAATAAATGATGTTGATTTTGATGCCTACCGTACGCCGTTTCTGTCCCAAACGCATTCAATTCAATATGAGCGTGATTACTTAAAACAGGAGCCGTATTTAAGGACCGTTGACAAAAAAGACAATCCGATGACAATATACATGGAAAGAATACATGCAGTCAGGACATATGAATGGATCTCGCAAACAGGGTGAGTTAACCGCTACTCGCCACAGTTAAAATGGTGAATGTAAGAAAAAACTTGACCGATTTCCGTTCTCAATAAAAACTTAAAGACCCATCAGATCGTAAAGGCGTCTGCACACTTTCATACTTCAAACGTAAAATTCCAGTGTAGTACCACTACGTCCAATTATATATCTCACTATTATTAAATAGTAAATAATAATATACTGTATAACACTAATTTTATTGATCTGTACATATATAATCGTAGATATAAACAAAAATATATGAAAAAAATCCTCTCTAACTACAGAATGAAACAATTTAAAATTTACACAAGAACACATTTCAGATATTAACAATTCAAGTACAAAAACTAAAATAAACGATCAACTGACGCATTTAACAACGAAGTTTGTTATTATTCATCATTCCTTACAAGGTCTTCGAAACAAAGCAAGTTTAAAAATTAACCTATAAATAAGAAACTTTAAGAACTATTCCAGGCGTCGACGTAAATGGAAAAACCAGATCCACGAGTGGAACTGCATGTTTTCAAAAACGTTGCCAACGACAATTCTGCTTCACTTCACACGGGAACATTAATTGAAGATTACCAATTCCGATAGTAATTTTATTTATTTATACAATAAAATTACAATCCCTTATACTAACACCTTTAACTGTGAATATAACAAGTAGTTTTTAAATTTTAAACATATTCACTATCTTTATTACTTGTGCAGCTGTGAGACTGCAACCGTGCGACAATCAAGTAGCACCACCCTCCGTACTAGTTATAAACTGTATGACGGTCGAATAGTATTCCTCGTGTACGCACAGCTACCGGAGAATTAATAATGTTTTATGTTTTTAATGTAAGATAAATAATTATCACATTACAATATTTTTACGTTTGTTTGTCGTAGTACTTAAAATACTGAGATGAAATTTTAATTAACATTTTATTAACGAAGAAAACGAAGTGAGGTACAGGTTGTACCTTATCCGTTGTACAGTTTGTCGAGAAAGGGTTTATCCAACTGAATTTTCATTGAAAACAACTGTCAAACTGAAAGTGACATTTTAAATTGAGATTTTTACCAAAAATGCCATCCAAATTTATTTCTGAACTGGCGCGGCGGGTTTCCAAAAAACTATTTTACATAAACCTTGTTCCGACAATTAGAAATTGAACGAAAAAAATCAGTCAAACTAGTCGAGTCCGTTTTTAAGTTCTTTTTACTTTCTCCGTATTTCTATCTTTGATATATGCGGCAATTTTATTTATTTTATATAGATTATCGGGGTAGCACCCGCAGAATACGTATATATATACTGAAGCTAACAACGAATCGATATTTTTGTAACTCGAATGATAAATTGTTAACTGGCACATGAAACTATCAATGGTCGATTAATTGCCTCATACATTGTGATAAAGAACTTGCCTCGCATGAATGGTTTCATACATTCATTCATTCATCCCAGAATGACGTTTGGCTATTTTATTTAATGATGCGATTGACGATAACTGGATTTTTTAATCGATTCTGGTTGGAAAATATTTATTATTGTTTGATTTAACGATTGAATTTTTCATAAAAATACGAGTAATTCGATTCCCAATGAATATAATATCTTTAGCAGAGTCTTTTATCATTACATGATGAATTATATTTTATAATTCCTTACGAAAAAATAACTATAGAAACCAGAACTGATTATATGAACCGATTATCTAAAAAAGCAAATAAAAATGGTTATATCTATTAGTAAATTGATTTATGTGGTGTAATGTACAGCAATCAAATTAATCTGTACAGCACTAAATAATGGTTATTGCGACATAAAATAATGGCATTTCCTCATTATCTTCTGTTTGCACGTAAATGTGCTGGCTAATATCGGTTATCTATTTCTATAACTATTATCGATTGCCAAACCGATCACAAAAAGAGCCGAGAAGACAATCGTAATGGTGATCTTGTGACGCAAATTTAATAACGGCCAAAATTTCTACGCGTATTCGGATCGCTGATAGCGTAGTCTAACAAAAAAATATTTTTTATGTTAATAGTTGACAAATGCGCAGATGACCCACCTGATGGTAAGTGGCCACCGTCACCTATGGATATCAGCAAGACCACGGGTATCACTGAGCCGACTCATGATGATGCGTTGTCGGCCAGGACATGAAAAGGTAAGAAAGAAAATACTGGCTCTCAAGCCCCCAGCCGGAACACTACGAGTCGTTAGGCAGCTGATTCAAGCAGGAAGGTAGCTAAACAGGCAGGCTTTTTGGAAAGATAATAATAATAGTAATAATATTAATGATTTAACAATAATACGGATAATGTAATTCTTATGCGAAGCGTTTCAGCATGGGAAAATAATATACTGAGTGTGAAATATAGTACAAGGTCCACTTTGTTTTACGTAAGGATTGTGTCACTACGCAAAAAACTTGAAGTTTACCTACGGTCAACTAAAAATGTAATTTCATACGAGGGCCTCGGGGTATACAAAGCGGATTGTAGTTGCGGCCTTTTTTCATCAACTCGAGAAATACGCCAGTGTAATCAAATATAACGACTGTGAGAAATCCACTGTAGCAGAACATGTTATTGATGCCAGTCAAAGCCGTTGGAACCAGTTGCATATTCCACAGATAACCTCAGTTGAACGTTTCAGCGTCTAATTTCGGAGCCTGTAAAAATCGTCGTCATTATCATTTTAACGAATATTGTTTACGGGCCAAAGTCCAACACGTTGGCCTGGTGCAGATTGGAAGACTTGAAACACCTTTGAGAAAATTACGAAGACCTCTCAGGTATGCAGGTTTCCTCACGATATTTTCCTTCGTCGAAGCTAATGATAATTTACTTATAATTCGCACATACATGGAGGATACGAACTAGAGTTTTCCGTGCATGAGACTTACATGTGCTGGAAACCACTAGCCTACCACTACTTTTAATAAAAAAGTACCCTAGGATCTTAACAGAGGAAATGGGTTAAACTAACGCAATCGTGGCCACCACGGATTGTTTTATGTCAGTCGAAAATAATATCAAGTTCCGAACGTAAAGATGTCGTTAGTATCGTACGTCGTGATACCCTATAAAGATAAATATAACCGCGATTGAGACTAAAGGTTATAAGGTTTATTTTAAGAACTTAAAGGTTTCTTTTGCACACAAAGTAATTACATTAAAATGGTTGATGACCACAATAAATAACTTTAAAATTATAAAATGGTTGTAGTCATTAAATAATGCAAGCAGTGAAGCCTGCACTTTTATAGTCACATAATTAGTTTATTTTGCTCAAGAATTTTGCAGGAAAATATTTATACAGTTATTTTAAAAATAATTAGCTGTGTTAATCCGTCCATCTGCAATGAAAACAAAAACCACATTTTTTAATTTTATCCCTAAAATAGACTCCGCCTGTATAATTTTAAACACGGCGCCATTATAAATTGACGTCGTCAGCCATCTTTTTATGCGCATCGAACTACGAATTGTATTGTAGACTTTTTGCTTAACGAATTGAATTTCCCTGCACAGCTCGAGTCGAGCCATTGAATAATTTATGTTCTGTAAGGGCAGAGGAAAAACATACTTAATTATGTGAAAACATTTCGTGCTGCTTTAAACGATTCTCGATTTGGAATTGCCCGTTGTTTTCCATTTAATTGCATACGCTAAAATACATGATGATCCAACATTAATGTTTTTTCTAGCCATCTATTATTGCACCATCCTACATCAGCTCGTAATGTATCTAAAGCAATATATTTATTCATATTAATATTAAGTGAATAAAAATGTTTAATTATTTCTCAAATAACTTTTTTATCCTCATTTATTATTATTTAATATTTTGTACTGTAATAAATTAATACTTGTGAAGTTCTTTGTTACAAATCGTCAAGTTTTAGGTAATGTTTATAAAATAAACATTTTGGTTCAATGACAATTATCTATGGTAGTTTAAGAAGGGGTTTAAGTTGCATGTGATATTTAATAGTAAACTTTTTTAGAAATACAAAATAAATCATACAATTTATGTTTCCACAGAGTAATCTAGCATCCTACAGTAATACCCAATAAATGGCGAACGCTTTCTATGGGCTCGAACCTCGATGCACTTATAAATTTATTAGGATAATCCGCTTACGTGAGAGGGATCGTTTGAGCCAGTGATTCTCAACTGTAGTAGCTGCAATTTTTTTAAGATTTTATTACCGTGTTTTTAATCACTAAGCAAATCATATCATGGTAAGTGATTATCATCATTAATCATATAAGGACGATGATAATCACTTGCTTCGATGAAAGAAAAACTTCTTTATTTGGCCCTTAAAAGTGTGTGAAGTTTCCCAACCTATACTCGCCTAGCATGCTTTATTGCTATAACCCTCATCATTCTGATGGAGTTACCGAGCGCAATAATAAGACAGAATGATGTAGTGACGATATAGGTCGCTGATTTTCACTTTCATAAATAATATTGAAATGTACAATCAGTTTGAGTACCATTGGTTTGAACTTTTGTATAATCTTTTATACAGGATGGGTAACGAAGTGCGTACTTTTGTTTTTCTGTTAATTTAAAGTTATGTCAAGGTAATTCATTTTTCTGCTTTGGAATGCACATTTACATGTCCTTTTAACTTTCCTGGTGTAATGTTTTTAAAATAGTCATATATTGTAGGGGTATCATACGTTCATTTCGTTTTGACAATAAGTACACTCTATATCTATAGTATATATCTCTTAGATGCCAATTAAAAAAATATTTACATTGTTTTTTATTTGTTGAGACTGCATCGATGGCCTCGCTCAGTACTCAGCCTTAATTGTCATAGTCCTACGATCCGTATTGGAATAGCTTAGTCAAGTATCTATCATGACTCTTCTTGTACGATTGGGGATACACATGGCTGTCAGAGAGTGGTATTAATACTGTAGAACGTGGTTACTTAAGAGAGAGTAGTCTCACAATACTCGAAGCCTCGCTTATGACGGACTAGCTAGCCTACGGGCTGCTTCATAGCAATAATTCCCAATTATTATAATTTACAATGCACACATAACGCTAATATTTAAGATCCAAAAAAAAATTCGTAACATAAAAATTGTATGTATCAATAGAGGATCTAACTCAGAGTTACTATTAACTAAGAGAAAACATTGTTATCAAATGACTGAATAAAAATATATCAACCTGTATATATTAGGGTGACATCTCAGTGATTCCTTTTAGGACTTAAATATTTAACTTATACAGAAGCTTACGAGGTTTAACGTACACCATTAAAATCTGGTAGCCAGTCTATGAAATGTTATTTGTCGGCAGGTGAGACCTCCATTGTCGAGCTGTTTTTATTGGAAAAATATTTTAATCTTTTAGCTAATTGACTTGTCGTACTGTTAATCAGTAGCGAGTAAATTAATTATACAAACAAAATATATGTAGAAATAGTACATTATTGAATAAAATGCAAATAATTAATGGGAAAGTAACTCTCTCGGTCTATTTCCTAGAGACATTGGCTATTTTTAGCTAAAATTTTATTTATATTTAGTTAAATTTAAATGTATAATAATTAAGACATCAGAATCTGCTTTGGCACCTCCATATCTTACCGTGGCTCAAGTTTAAAAGCTATGTAATTATTTAATAAACTGTATACATTCGCACTTGTATATCGTGATGAGTTAGCGATTTATTCATTTTTTTTACAAACTCAAGATTAGTAATTATGTTACTTTATTTATAACTAACGATACATTTATAATGGGGCTGAATTTGGAAAATATATTTTTTATGTGAATAGATTTTGTTATCGATATAGAAGCCAAAAAATATTATTTTTACATTATTTATATTGGCAAATATGAAAGTTTTAATAGTAATTACTTTTTTTTAATTTCTGTCTGTCTGTAGCTACTATCAACACGGATTAAATTTAAATGATACATAAAAATTTTGTAACTTAACGATAAAAAATAACACGGTTGTCCATTCCTACAATTTATATAGAATCTCAGCCTCAACGCGATCACCGGATATCACTATATTCGTTGCGTTATGATTAACTTTGTTACGTGTAGATCCATAAGCGATAAAATCGTAAATCGCTTATCGCCATTCAGAATAGTGAAATTAATGTCCCCCGAATACTGTCTAACAATTGGATTTGGAGATTTTTTTAATAACACCATTATAATTTTTTTTTATAATCTGTCCCTAACAAGATATATCTTAACTTTTAAAACTACTGGACATTCTTGTCGGGTGTCTTTGAAGATGGCTTAAGAAGACTGTACTAAAAGGCTCACAACTTTCTACTGAAGTCTCGTTAGAGAATGAAGAGATTTTTCTTAAGCGGGAATTGAAACGCCTGCTTTCCAGTTCGGCGATTAAAACTTACCCTAAGATTCTTTGGAAAAACGCTTTTAGTCTGAAGTATAGAATATTTATTGTACAATTGTCCACGATCATAATAAATCTTATTTCTTTATCCACGCGTTGATGTACACACAGGTTTGGAAAGGGGGACTAACCTGGGACCATTCATTGTTTCCTTTGTTTTGCTATTCAACAATAGTTTTGTGATTTATTTGTTTATTATTATTTTTAAAAGTAAATGAAATATGCATATTATTTTATAAATAAAATTATTTATTTATTTCTATTCCATGTGTGTTTTATAAAAACTATAAGTGAAATCTGATATGTTTAAAAACATACTAGGGATTTGAAGGTTAAACAAAACTAAACTAGGATTGAAACATTTTACTCCGTTAAGTAAGGTCAAGGCGCGTATCAATGGTTCACCACCAGTAGGGAGTTCGTCACAAAAAACAAATTGCATCTGTGATATTATATGTAATTATCAAGTACGTACAATAGTTGAAATACTGAAGGGCTATTATCTACCTATTATATTTCAACAATATGAATATTGAAAAAACCTTATCGGAACCGTTGAAGTAACTTCCCTGCTGGTATCAAAGGGAGTTCTCTATTATATACTTAACATTTGAAAGGCGTCTTTTAAAATGTTTATCATCGGACCATCATAACGTAATATGACCTAACTTTGAACATCACTCGAACTAATTTCAGATAAAGAGAATTGGAAAACTCCCGAGTAAACATTTTTACAATACTTGCAACTTATACGATTGGCAGATAAGAAAAAAATATATTAAAAAATTTACTTACAACTTTAACAGTAAATCAAAATTGTTCGTGCCTTTTGAAGCTTACCTGAAACAGAGAAGAGAAATAAGCATATAATTTTAAACTCTATCTCAATTCAACATGGTTTAGTCGTGGATGCGCTAAATAAAATTCACAACGTCTGTACCATAAATCCATCACTCCGGTATCGCCATAAAAAGTTTTTTACGACTAAGGTGGTTGGGTTAATCTTCCTTTACAATTACATCCCTATCCAATTACGAAGATTTTATCTTAAAAAAAAGTATTAAATAGATCTTTTGTTTGTCCTAAAAAGGCATGGGCGGAAGGTAACCCTTCCAGGGACATTGACTAATAAAAACTGTGCTTAGTAAGTGAGCTCAGGTATCCAAATATTGAATTGCTATT
Source organism: Agathymus mariae mariae (assembly GCA_018251895.1). NCBI lineage: Eukaryota > Metazoa > Arthropoda > Insecta > Lepidoptera > Hesperiidae > Agathymus > Agathymus mariae. The sequence continues at coordinate 16,741 of DWPT01001664.1, forward strand.
TGATGACCCCGTGTCAGTAGGTAAGAGTTCAACTGGACAAGGTATATATTAAGTGACATGAATTATTATTTTTATCGGGTTGGTGTTGAATGTTGTTGTTGGCTTATGTAATTGTGACTGTATCTACTATCCAAGGCTCTAATACCTATATACTTCAAAAGTTTGAGTGCAAAGACCTGTCGTAATACATATTGACAAATTTTGTGTTGTATATTATTATTTTTAGTTGTTTTGTAGGATTCATTTATTGAATATTGAATACGTAACAATGCTATAGACATATTATGCGCAGCCACAAATTTTATTATAATACTAGCAAACTGCACTCGCTTCGTTTGAGAAAAACTACGCCTTACGCTCAGAACCTGCATTGTTTTAGGACAAATTTTTTCTCGTTCTGCGAATTAAAAATACATATGTCAAATTATAACTTTTTCAATTATGGACGGATTGAAATGAAACAAACTTTAAATATTAAGTGTTGCTTACTGTAATACATTAGTGAAAATCATAACGAAATCAGTTAAGCAGTTTTTTTTTATATTACAAATAGTCGACAAACGAGCAGACGAGCCACCAGATGGTAAGTGGTCACCGTCGCCCGTCAGTAAGACCAAAGGTATCACTGATGCGTTGTCGGCCAAGAAATGAGAAGAAGGTAAGAAAGAAAGTACTGGCTCTCAAGCACCCAGACGGAACACGATGAGTCGTTTGGCGGCTTACTCAAGCAGGAGGGTGGTAACTAGCCAGGCAGGCTTCACTGAAAGATAATAATACCAATAATAATATTAAAGATTTGATAATAATACTGATAATATAAACTTTACGCAAAGCCCTACCACCAAGCAGACTGGCTTCTGTCGCCTCTTTACGACACCCTCTTCAGCCAGCGTGGGATTGGGGGGAGTATGCTAGGCCGCCCCAATACGGCTCAATATGCTCTGATATGTGCGTGCATAAATACACAAATAGACAAAAAATTTAACAACTATAGTTTTATACAGCAATTAGGTAATTTTTTTATTATATGTATAGAAAAATCTTATTAAATATTATTACATTGTTGTTTATTTTTCGCCCTACCTTCTTTTCGATTAGATATAATACCGCATCCAGCAAATATATAATTGTATTCTTAAACAAATAAGTACAAAGGTCAGAAATTAAAAACGCCAACCGACACCCCGGTAATAGCATATTGTTGTCGGGGCATTGTGACACGACGGATACACCATTGTCTGTTTGTCCATTCAATATTTTAATAGCGGAC
>DWPT01001665.1:0-18003 GCA_018251895.1 Agathymus mariae mariae
AAAGTTATACATTATTTTTCTTAGATTTAATCTGAGAATTTTTTTTTCTTGTTCAGTGAACCAAACTATCGAAAAATAGTAGGCGGCTTGCATTGACATGCGACTGTAACCCAGTAGGGTTTTTGCTATCTAAAGCCCGTTTTGTCTACCGCCCAACGCTCATGGAAAGACAGATGGGTCGCAAATACGAGAATCACATTCAAAGGATATTTCGGACGTTCCAAAACTCGCCGGGTCATTGCCGAAGGGGTTTTAGTGAGTAGGACGCCCCCGACCCTCCAGTGAAAAAAAAAACTCTTTATGATAGTGAACTCAAATAATTTGTGTACATATAACATTCAATAGTCATAAAAAAGGAAGAAGGAAATATTTATTGGTTACATAGACGAAAAATTTTTTTTTCTTTCACTAATTTATTAATATTCATTACGAAAGAGATGATGAAAAGCGTGCTATAATTGCCAGTTTAATGTTAAAAATAAAGCGATATAGCTTTAATGATTCTTTGTTTAAAAAACATGTAAAAAACTATTTAACATATTTAGAACTTCGGTTAGACATCGCGGAATTTGACCAATGAATGACATACGCCCAGCCCGCTGCATTAGAATTCTGCTTTTCAAGTGGTATATATGCACATATTATTTATCAAACATTAATTTGATCATTAATTTTATCAGGCAGGAGCTCAAACAACGGAGCTACGACATCATCTTTTCTTAGTTCTGTGCATGGGCTATAAAGACCACTGGATATATCAGATGCTACTTTCATATCAATAAACAGAAAAACGGAGACAATCGTGTGGAGTACGATAGTCAAACAAACTCCTTCAAAGTCTAAATGAAGACGTTTAAATACATTAATCAGACGGGGCTTTCAGGATGAGACTTGTTCCCAAATGTCTAACAACGTTAGGGCAAAAGCTTTGAGTGTAAGCGCATTATTAATTACGTAGGTAATATATGCTATTATATTCAAATTGAAAATCATTTAAGAATTTGAGTCTTTTGTCAATACATTTATGCACGTGATTTGCCACTTCTGCCTCCAGTCTGTAAAGGTACTTTTCGTTTCATATCTTAAAAAGTAATATGTCAAAAATAACAGATAATATTTTTTTTACTTGTAAGGAAACGTTTGCGGTACTACAATTTCGAGGCGTCGATAATGTATTCTTTTAAACTATGTATATATATATTTTTTTTTTTTGTGTTGGCAATAATGTTCTATAATGAAAAAAATATTGAATTGGAAGAAATTATGTGCAGGTGTGAACGTGTAATATTTAGTTTGACCTGAAAACTAATACACACAGGTGAAGTAACAGTTTGGTGGTGTGATTTCTTTCACTATAACATTTTTTGACTCCTCTTGCAATAACAACATTAAGGCAATCAACAACTGTAAGTTGTTAGACTGTGGTAATACAGCCAGAATAATTATCCGTTTAATAATGTAAAAGGTAATTGTTGACGCGTAACAAGATATAGACAAAGGTACCGGGAAGAGTGCAAGTGTCACGTTGTTTTGTTAAGTGGTGAAGTCACGATGGTCACACGCGAGCTTCGTATTTCTATTTCTTAGTAACTAACGTGTGTAATTATGAACTAGACCCGCGCAACAAGTGTACGTATACACGGCTGATTACGTACCTAATCTAAATTATAAAGTGGTAACAGATAAGTAATGTCTATTACTGTCGATGTTGGGCTAAAGCGTTTATAAAAAACACCCTGTTCACTAATCGTCGCACTCATCGATCGGGAAATTAGCAAATTCACTAATAGATAAAAATAACCAATTTTTGCTTTGATTCAATAATTAATTTTTATGTATGTATGTCGTTAAACTGGGTTTTTTAACATTTCATCCAATACATTTTAATATTACTCTGATGACCCCGTAGCCCAATTATTAGTAACCTTGCCTGCCAAGTAAGGTATTCTGGGTTCGAATTCCAGCCGAGGTAGACATTTATCTGACAGAAAAATGTTTATTCTCGAGTCATAGGTATTTGTAATGGCATATTTGAATACGTTCATGCTATCGTGTGCGAATGTCTATATTTATTTACTCTGTATGATTTTATTAAAATACCAACAGAATCAAATCGACTGCTATAAGATTCTAAAAATTCGCATTCACCCTACGTGCCATGATATACGAGTACCACCAAGCTATACCCGAGAGTTCACTAAGTGAAAAAATGCCTTGGATTCCACAGACAAAACCGACGAATTTCTGAAATGAATTCCGCGGATATCGAATCGTATATAGGAATGATGGAGATCTTTCAAATATATCTACGATTCTGCTATTCAAATGGTGTCTAAGAATGGAGACATTTCACAGTTCGGCGCGTTCGACTCGACCGTTGAAACATTAAAATATACGTGGCTGTTTACAGGACACAGAAGAGGTTCCTTATTACATTTGCCGAGGACTGGAGCATACTCAGCAGTATCTTAGTGTATTATATGTTAGGTGGTTCGGCCAAAGTTGTATATTGTCAATTTGTGGACTCCTACTACGCACTTCTAAGATCGTCACAAGCTGTCGGGCTACGAACGTGTATGGCGATTAGGGTGCATAAAATTCAAAATTAAAAAACAAAAATGCCTAATATTAAACTCAGATAAACCAAAATTACAGTTGCTGGCTCAGTGCTCCGCGAATTTACATCATATGTTTAGTAAAACCGTAAGTAAGTACCAAACCAAGTGTAAAACCAAGTACCGTAAGGCACAGATTCTTCATAATTTTGTTATGAAGACATTACATAATTGTAATTGAAATTAGGTTAGATTATAATCACATAAGCTTCCATACTTCCTAATCAGGTAACTAAGATTATTTTACAATACTCTTAAGTATAAATATAACAATTTAAAAGTTCCCCAAGGCATGCACAACTTCAGTAATATTAGCAATTTAGTGAAAGAATATTGCGCATCTAGTTCCGGTCCAAAGACGCTGACCACCTGCAGAATTTCCATTATGTTATATCTCTTTCTCTCACATATGATATATCCATAGTAAGAGTGAAACAAATCATTCAACGGTATTACACGATGTACGTATACTGTTAAATTCATTATCAAAGCTAATAACGTTTATAAGCGTACGTACTGTAACACAGCTAACGCTAGGTCACTGGGCGTTTTAAAATACGTTATAAAATTAAACCAAAATTCGTAGTTGGACGTCAACGAATAATATTCGGCCACATGCCGGATACTTAATATTCTGTGGTGTGCCTTGCCGAACACGTCGTAGACGCGTGGGCACAATTAAAAAATTGGCGACTACCTTAGACATGATAAACCATTTGTAAAAATCACAACAACGATCTATACATGTAATAAAATTCTAACTGTTCGATTACTGTACATGAACGATATATAAGAAGATAGGTGTCTTCATTAACGCAGTAGAAGAGAAAACAATAGGTGTTAGAATTTTTGTCTGTATGTCTGCGCGTTTGTTCGCGCTAATCTCAGATATGGCTCAACCGATTTCGTCCTAGTTTTTACTAAAGTTTTGCAGTGAGCGTCGCTCAATACTTAAAATCATACTAATTGCAATCCGTCCATAAATAAAAAAGTTATGAATTAATAATGTAAGTTCTTATTCATATAATGAGATAAACACATGAGTTTTTCTGAGGGTACTTTGCTAGTATTTACTAAGTACCTTCAAATACCCTATAACCGAGTTATTAGTATTGCGTCAACTTGACGACTGTGATTTACTGTGTGTGTTGACTTTGTAGATATGATTACTGTGATTGACTTTGTAGACTCGTTGTATTCCGAACAGTGATTAAGATATCAACATTATATTTAAACGGGTATTATAAAACGACAAAACATTAAAAGTCAAACTAATAAGAAGCTAAGTAGAAACTAACAAGTCTGTCATATACATACACCGTAATATTTTGTGAGCAACCGTAAATATATATTCATACTGTTGACGTCTTTTCGCTGATAGCTTGGATAGCAGTTTGTCTAAAATCCTACTCTAGGCACATTCACCAGTTATCAAGTCCAAGAGCAAATAATAATACACCTTAGAACAAAAACCGGTAAACATGCAAGCAGTTGAAAAACAACATACAAAAGTACATTGGTTTTTTCAATTACAAGACGGGTCCGTTAGGTCATGCAAAAATAAACTTTTGTTGTCCTGAGATATAAAGAGTATACATGACATAATGAAACAAAGTACTCGACATTTTAATTCCATATTCAGACAAAAACTACGACAATCGAAAAAATTAAAATCGAGTATGAAAATATAAAGGAAAACACAAATAGAACAAGAATTTTATTGATATTTGGATATATAAAAAATATTAAACATTCAAACGCTCACACACTCCCACGCGCACTAGGATGTGTTGCGGATGACATGGACACATACCAATTATACATCTCATATATCCATGACCCGAGATAAAAAAAAAAATATCCGGCACATAAATGTCTGCTCCGGCTGAGAATCGAACCCGATACCCCTTGCTCGGCAGGCAGCGTCACTACCAACCAGGCTACGAGATCGTCAATCAAATGGGATGGAGGTACGTCAATGGTCTCGAATAGCAAAATATCGAATTGATTAACCCACTTAATTTACTTACTCAAATATAGGTACTACACAGTAGCTTTCTGACTATTCTTGTCAACACAAAACATTTTTGTATTGTATTTGTCTAATATCCTGTTTAATATTAAAATTGGAATTGTTGATGAAGGCGTGTACATTGACCAGTACAATGCACGTGTTGTTCTCTTCTTCCAGCCATGTTTCCATTAGAAAATCGGCAGTTTGTGTAATTAGCAGAAACGAGAACGAAGCGATTTCCGAGGCGGATTGCTACAATTAGCTCCGAGACATGCGTCCAAGACATGAGGAACCAGCGAGGTGACCATGGAAATATGAAACGCAGCAACGGGTACTCACGACTTTTGTTTTTATACCACGATCGATTATACTGATCACGATCAGTCATACAATTGAGTTATCGAAATATCTATATAAAAAGCCGTTAAAATGTATGACTACGAATGTTTAAGATTAAAATTATTTAAAAGCAGAAACCTTGTAGTTTTTCTTCAGTTAATAGATTTCTGAAGTCCAAATTCAAAGTTTGAATAAATTTCAGTTTCGGTACGAACTTTAAATAAATCACTTCGATTTAATTATAACAGACTGTAAATAATTGAATGGCTATGAGAATACCTGACCGACCTACTTCAAGATCTAATACCGTCGCCACTCGATAGACTCTTATATAACCTCGATATAAACGTCTATTGAATGGAAAGCTCCAAGAATCGCTGGATTTAAGTAATTTAGTTCCAGAGATTTGATACGATCACACATCAAAAGAAAGAACAGTTTTTTATAATCGGACCGAAACCAATAACTTCCTGATTTCGTAGCCAAATCATGTCTGTGTATACTTAATATAATATTAGAAAAAAGCGTGCGATTTATGTGAGTACTTCAAGTAGTCATGATTACATTCGTTAACTGTCTCAATGTGTGTTTATTTATAACTCAATTTTTAACCTATATTAATTATGTGATTCATTCATATGCGACACAGGAGGAAGTGCTTATAATACTGAGAGTGAGAGAGAGATTCGTGCCGCAACGTTATAAAAAAATTCGAACGTTAAGACTCAATTTGCATAGTATTAGGTTTGAAGGTTCTCAACCTTAATGTTTTAACTTTCCGCTGTAATTTCTATATTATGCACTGCCGACTTACCCAGACTTTGATCAACTTAAAGAATTATTCGAATAATGGTTTCAGAGATTAATTACCTTTGGTATATACACACAAAGTCACAAAATTCGCACTCTCCTTATAATATTAATATAGATAACGCCTGCCTAATATTATTTTAGATATATAATGTAGAACTTCAGGGCCCTTACAATTATTATTAGTATGGATAAACCCGATCGTGTCTGACGCGCGTGTAGGGTTGTCGCATGGCGTAAAAAATGTAATTTACGTCCCAAACTTAAACGTCAACCAACCAAAATATTTATATGAAAATCTAACTCAATTTCAATTTTTCCGTTCAGAAAATTTAAATAAAATCAGCTGTAAGAAACACAACAGACATGCGATTGATGAGGATTTATTTTTTTCATGGAATATACAAATTTGTATGTTCAGATCCGTTCAACCAACGTATCGCTAGATATCATTTGGTTGTTACATTTGCCGAGAACTGAAACTGACACAAATTTACCTTGAAAATACTCGACAAGTTTGAAATACGGTAACATTGTAACTGGTTTGTTGTCATCAAGTTTGTTTGTAAGTAGGCTTTATACCTCTGCTAGGGAAAATTCGACGCCGAAGTTTACTTCATCCATTTAATCAGTTATACCGAAACAAGACAGGTTACTATGCAAACGTCTACACAATTCGGAATTTGGAAGTCGAGAAACTCTAATTAACTCCTCGCAAGACAGTCAAACTTTGCGTTTTTCGGTTACATAATTTTTAAGTACAAGTCAAGTAAAATACCAGACAACAATCATTCACGTACAATTAAAATTTATCATAATCCTTCAGTCGTTGCGACGTAATTTATTTATTTAAAATATATCAAGCCATGAAGGTCAAAAGAAGAAAACAACGTCATTTAAATAAAGTACGAAGAAGGTTTACTAATAATAAAACTGTAACGGTGTTCAATCTGTTCATTAAATGTTGTTTTGAAGTTTTTAATGTAGGTCACTTGTCACCGGTGTAGTGGTAAACTAATTTGACTGTAAGTTTTGTCTTTTGAATGTACGCTTAGCGGTTGGTCAACGGTACATGAGCATGGTTCGCTGGCATAGGCCGACGGATAAACGCCTTATTACGTCCTTACACCCCCCAATATGTTTTGGTTATCTCTTCTATTTCTCTTACATGACCTAATGATGATACTGCGACTTCTTAGTATCACACATTCTTTCAATAACTTATCTCTTCAATTGCTATAAAATACCACCCATCACCACTGCGTCCACAATCGAACCGTTAATTAAACCATCGTTGCCCTTAATGTCACAAGATAATTGAATACATTACGAGTCCGTCGTCGCTCGCTACTCGCACCAATTAATTTTATACGCGCGGCATGCGCGTGCGCCGGTACGGTTCACATTCGCTAAGTGAGCCGCGCAGTAACCACGCGGCGTGTGGGGTACACCACGACACCTAACATAACAAACAAACAAACAAAAGTTCAACAATTAACACATTGACTGTTATATATAACTATTGACTTTATTGCGATCCGCTTGGCAATCGAAGGGTTAGCTCGAGACGGTGTTCATCTAGGATGCTCTGAAGGTGTCGGGTGTGTGTGTCAGTGTCGGTGAGTGTTGTGGCATGGGGTAGCGATGGGCGCGGGGCACAGCGCTGAGGGCGACGCCGGCGCCTACGCCAGCGACCCGCCCGCCCATGATAGGCGAAAAACTCACAACAAAAGGCGCAGGTAAGACTTATATTTATATTTACTTTATATTTGCTGTTAGCTGCCCGCTCCGTTGGGTGTAAACTGAAATATATAAACTTACTTGTCTTGTCTTTCGTGTCTTGGAAAATGATGTAGTTATAAATAAAATCGAAACTACATTCCAAAAATTAACGACAATTTCTTGATTTTACCTTCAACGAGCATAAGAAGTATTTAACATGAATTGTGTATACGATACCATATACGAGACGACCACGTGTATTGATGAACTGATGAAAGCGCCGTTAGCCATTGGATTCTGAGGGCCCTGGATCGGTCGGAGTGACGCCAATTGGGGGAGGCCTATCCAGCAGTGAATTACGAAAGGCTGATAGATAGATAGATAGTATAAAGTAATTATACATAGATTGCATGTGGTAATTTTTAAGTACACGGAATAAAAATTCTCATAAAAATGTACTCCATGAAATGTTTTTTTACTTCAAGGAACTTTTACTTAATTTCTAAGATATATGTGTTAAATTTTTATGAACTTGAAATATCACCATCTTCATCTGTGCATTATTTGTCAGCTGCATTGAATATTAATCTAATAATATTTATTAATCATAACATAACAATAATAACAGTTAGTATATGACAAACTGTTTGATATGTGACTGTTATACGTCCAGCTTCCTGAGTTGGGTTTTCCCCTCACAATGTTACAAAAACCATGAAATACCCCGTGTCCAATAAAGTATGAAGTTTATTCGTAACGTTAATGTTGATGAAGGAAACGTCATAAAAAACCTTTCATAATATGACAAGTGACAATAATTTCAAAGAAGCACGTAACTTCGAAAATATTACACACACTGTAATTTGACTTTGATGGATTCAAGATAGGCGGAGACGAGAAGAGACATAGTGAAAATATATATGTTTTTTATTATATTATTATTATACTAAATCAGGGTAATCACGAATGTTTAAATGTAGTTTGGATCCAAGGATTAAGAAACTCAAAATTAATAGCCCAACCGTGAGTAAAGCTATACCGTCTTAGACAAAAAAAAGACTTTCTTAAATTGGTAAATAAATGACGAGTTCTGAGATAACAATTTTATAATTTCCGCCTTTTTTTTTTCAAAATTAGGAAATATGCGAACTAAAAGAAGTTTCACGGCACTAAGATAACACAAGTATACTAGTAATTATTATTACTAGGTTAATAATAATTGAGACAATTTAAACGCACAGCAAACTATTTCTGCAACTTTGCGTTCCGGTCTGATAGGTGGACGACAGACAGCTCACGTCAACAGACGAGGCGTTACATTCAATGACTGAAATTAGGTATTTAATTAACAAGGGTGTGGTCTTATTTTCGACTGGGTACGATGTTATCAATAAGATAATTTACTTATTAACGTGAGTAAAATAAACACCACAGTTTCTAAATATTCGCGTCTTTGTAAACTATTGGACATAAAACATTCTCAGTTAGGTGAAAATACAGCAGGCGCCGAAAAAATAAGTCCAATTTCGTATCAAAGGTAAGCACCCTGACACCGTCGAGAAAAGCCAAAACTCGATCATAAATTATTTTATTATCATCACTAGTCGACATAAGTCAGTTAAACTGGCACTTTGGGTATATAGTAACATAGAATTTAATTATAATTTAACTGCAGCACCACCTATCGGTGCAGTATAAATCGTCATTACAACAAAATTATTATAGTGCGTAAATATGAGGGTATATTTACGCACTATAATAATTTTATTTTAATGCACTGAAAACATTTATAGTATGAAATATATTTCAGTACTATAAATGCCAGTTCAACTGGTTTATTACGACTTGTTATAAGACGCACCAAACGATGTACCTATTAAGGTAAAATTCGTAATAATCAAACTAGAATAGGTACTCGTACGTATTTAATTTTAAGGGTTTAAATATGAGGTAATAATCATATTAGATAAAATTAATATACACGACGAATATAGTAAATAATTCGATTCTTGTTCTTTGTTCAAACCGATAAAACGTATGTACCTACTGATCTGTTTTCAATCACAAAATTGAAAATGTGATGTTTTTTTACTATTAAAAGTGTATTACTGCGGCAGATACAACGAAGGCATACAATCGAACTAGGTTATCATGTGGCACTGCACTCTACGAACACATAATATCAAAATCAGTCATAATCGAATTCGAAATTGTGATCATCGCCGATTCCAAAACCTTCACTAAAACAGAGACATACCAAATGATTCATGCCAGAATAATAAGCAGCTGCGGCGGTGGTCCTTTTACTGGCGAACCACAAAAATAATAACCATTATTGTAATACGGATGAATATGGTTATCTTCCATGGGTTGAATGTAAATTTTATACATTTCTGTCCTACATTATTCGATGTGGAAAATTTAACTGACAAGATCTCATACGCGAGCTCGAAGTACGAATACCACTCAATTCTCTACTAACATTGTAATTTACGCGCTCATTAGATATTTAATCAAACCACAATGTTGCTTTCTACATAAAATTTGGTGTGTTTGGATTTGTGATGGAAATAAAATATCAACCAAATCAACAATATGTGGGTCTATGTTTGCATTAGCCGTTTGTGTAGTGGTACACTTGCGCTTCCGAGTATCAGATTTACAATTAAAATTCAATTTTAATAATAGCGGCAAACATCAACAATCATCTAGTATCAATTGAGACAGACGCATATACCGAAATCCGACCCATTATGATACCAAATTATATAAATGTCTACAATGGTGTACTATAGTACTAAATGGTGAAATTTTCATGTCCGGTCCGGCTGGCCCGGCTATTTTTCATCAGGTGGCTCATTTGTTTCGTCAGCTGTTGATATAAAAAAAAATCGAAAACTATACAATGCAGAAAGAAAATATTAGATAGGATTTATGACATCGCCGTATGAAAAATCCAAAGTTAAATTAATTTAACTCTAACTTAATTTAAACTCATCAGGCAAGATCATTACCACGTTATTGGGTTATCCTATATTCTTACACACGTATTATGACGTGAAAATTAATCGATGGTCAAAAACGTAAAAAACTCACATTTCAGTCTCATTTAAATCGCACGATTAGTTACAAACTAATTTTCATCTTACATTTTATAACTCTTTCAACATATGTAACTCTAACGCATTTCCTTTCATAACGCCGCGGCTACTGAACACACGCCGCATTCGCTATTCATTACCATAAAAAGTGTGTCAATTGAGATATTACAATAAACGATTAAGGCGTTAATTCAATCGTTTTCTAAGTCGATATGCCACCGATGAATCTATAATTACGTATGCACGAGTTTGTACACACAGTGGTCTGTAATTAAATGCTAAGCCTGTGATGGAATGATAATAGCGTATGCATTCCGCAGTCTACATACAACCCACGTCGCTTTACAAGTATTTTTAAACAATTTCAAATGTTAGGCCAATTTTTTTACTGCATCGGGGAAGTTATTAAAATATAACCCTGAAAAGTTAACTCGAAATTCGATCTCCGGTTCGTTCGGAAGGTTTGAAATTATGGGGTATTTCTGTCCGTTAAATCTCGTTTTGCGGTCCCGACACGAGAGATGATGAGCCTCTGAGATATCAAGTGAGTGCACGGAGTCTCCCCCATGCAATTTTCGACGGCATCGTCTCGAACTAGCTGTGTTTATAAATAGGGCATTTCATGTTAATCCTCAAGAGCATGTCTGTGATCCGTGTCGGAATTAAATGGGACAGTACTTGAGGTCGATTGTAGAAGTCCAAGGTTCGTGTTAACCGCTTAATACATGCCGCATGGCACGTTCTCTACTATTAAACAGACAAAAACGGAAATAAAATTTATATTACGACATGTTAAAATTTTCATAATAATTAATTTAAATAAATATGCTTCATTATTCTGAAAATTTTAGCGGGGAAATTGCCACCAAGATTCTATTGCTAACATAAAAATAAAAAAGTATTTATAAAAAACAAACAAATAGAAGAAAAAAACTTAACGCTTCTTATTACAGATTTTAGTGATACATTAATCAAATGTATATGGCCATTTTGTTTAAAAATAAAAATAGATAAAATTTAATCTTAGTTTTAACGTCATGATTTTGTTGCTGGCCATACCGATATCTATCCATTTGTAAAACTGCTGTTTAGCGACGGTGATGATACGGTTGTTTGATCGGCCACTAGTGTGGCAAGCTTGCATAAAAGTTCCAGAAAACTGCAACACTTGTATACCACACTTGTATATTATGTAAAATAACCATGTAGCAATGGGTCATATCATTAGCACGAATTTCGTGAATACCCCCGCACCAATTATTTCATTTTCACATTGAAATTTAAGTAGTAGAATTTCTTATAAATAATAAAAAATATCACCTTTTAATAAGATGATACTTCAACATTGTGTATTGTCCTAATCGATGGAGCCTTTTGAAATTTTGCAAACTTCTTTAAGCCGCTTAATAACTTCATTGGTCATCCAGTTTAGTCGTTTTGCATAGCGACAAAATTACACTATGCCCCATTCTGTAGTCATGTGGAATGATTATCTGTATGGGGGCCCAAAAATATACGGCTAACGTTTCTATTAATTGCGCTCCAATGCTTTAACATCCCAATAAACTCATATAGCCCCTAGCGTCCTTTCTTACTTGCTCAAATTTCGCCTGAAAAGGCATTCCAAATGGAGAAGCAGTAAGCGCGGGGTATTCCACAGGGTGTTTTTAGCGACGCTGGAAAAATAGAAAGCTGAGGTTCCTTTACTTTACTTTATTTTGAATACTGATTACCAACGTTTAGCGTTTTTGCACTGTAAGACGTTGATTGTAGAAACATAGGGCAGATGGAGCGTCAAAGAGTTTTTGCTGGGCTCGGGTGACCTCTTAGAGAGGGGTTCTTTAACCTCTATAGCTTTTCATAGTCTACCACGATAGACTAGTGTGAATTGGCACACTTCACTGATTAAAATATCATATAATGCAAAACTTTTCCATGTAATGGTGAGATCGTCTGTAGCGGTCGTTTCGAGTTCCGTACTCTACCGGTAGCACTAATAGAAAATTGTAACTAGGATACTCTCAACTATGTTCATAAAAGAAAATTTTATAGAAATACTCAAGAATAACGTTGGATAATTTTTCTTGACATAGGTTGGGTACATAATTTTTAGGTATATATTTTACAAAACTACTCTAGAATTTATGATTTCAAATCCAAATCCGTTCGCTTAATGATATAATAGAGTCGTTAATATTCTTTTTCGTTGTTTTATTGCTGTAATAAAATGTTTCGAATATTTCCTAATACCTCACGTAAGGTGTTCGATGTACGTGGTGATCGAATTTAATAGTTGAAAGAGTGTTTTAAATATGGACATGAGCGGCAATGGCCACATACATTCACGTGACCAAGTCTACTCGTTTTCCCACTGTTACCACAAGGATTTTAATAAATACATACTAATACAATATGTCCATTGTGGTTAGGTTTGTAAACAGCTAAAACAAACACGAAAAACGGAAAGTACATTGCCGAACTATTGGCAAAGGAGATTAACCGTTCATACTATTTTAGACTTATTAATTGAGGTTAGTTAAAATTTGAAACACCCGAATTTGAACCCCATACTATGTATTGTAATTATACGTAGGTGTGTAGGTAAGATTATAATAATATGCTTCATGTTGAACATACCATGTTAATGTTTTCCATGCGTGTTCATAGCCAAAGGGGATTTGATATATATAACAAATTATAAGACTCCCGACCTTAAGTATGAATGTAATACATCTGAATATATTCAATTAACAATTCACTTCTTGTGGCTTGGAATAATGTTCTTGAAATTCTGAACCAATTCTAATATTTATACATATACCATCATTAAGTCGAAGGTTAATGATAGTGAAACTTCTAAAGATTTGATCGACTTAGGTAATATTCATACAATTAATTTTGTGTTTTGATGAATTGTGGCATGAATAGACAAAGACCTTGTTTTATTGTAACTCGCAGACCTCGTCGATTTCTTCCAGATTAATTATTTATGTAGCCTATGTTCATCTGGAATAATATACCTTTTAAATGATCAAAGAATTTTCCATGACTTAGGAGATTACATTTCACATACACAAACTCACACAATTTGTTCTGTCTCTCTTTATAATATTAGTATATAAGCAGTGAAATATCTACATAATTATCCATCACATAAAAGGGAGATTATATATGTAATACTCTCAAAGGAAGACATTTCACGTTGTTAGTTGAATTACCGCGGAAATCGATGCTTGTGTGTGTGTAGTGTCGATCCGGCGCAAAAACACGCATATCCCTCCTAGCGACATGCCTCAACAGGATTTTTATAAGTGACCATATTTATCGCCACTTTGAATGACTTCCTTTACAATAATGGCGAATACATTTAACGTGTGTTTAACGTAGAATGTTGTTGAGTAACGTTTTTATGGTGTATGTACTTTTTCATAACGTACTTTACGACACGAAGACGTTGCAATGATAAAGTGTTAAATTGAAGACATTTTATATTTTATAATATTATATTATTAATTATATTATATTATTATATTATATTATTATTATAATATTAATATTAAATATTTTGCGAAAATGTCAACATAGACCTGTTACGAACTTCTATCTATCCAATCTATAATCATTTATTATCTTATATTATTATATAAATATAAATTAATTTCATACGAAATCTAGAGCAATGAACCCGGCATATTTATTCTAGTAGACCCGATATGCAAGAAACATGGTTATCTAAATTAAATTAAGCGTCCACATCAAAATTTCATTCTTACATTCACACACTGTTGGTGTTACTATTTAGCTTAACTAGACGTATTTACTTATTAATATAAATAAATGCTTAGTGAATGTAAATCATCCAAAAAAAATCGAAACGGTATCATTAATCGAATCACAATCTATTATTTAGTAAAAAGGATGAATTGCATAACGAGACAGAAATGAAAACTTAGATTCATAGATGCCCCGATCATATTGAAGTTAACGTCTCAAAATATTCTGTCGCCAAGGTACTTGTGCTGCAAGTTGAGGTGAGTGCCGACTGCTGAGAGCACCTCGAGAATTACCGACCTTTCCAACGGTAACTTCGGTGCGGACTTCTGATTAAGGTGTGAAGCGAACGCTTAGCTGGCTTTCAACCGAAACATCCTTATTTATATCTGCAAATGAAATAACATTCGCTTTGCTGACAAACGCTTCCCATGCTTAATTCAATTTTAATTGATTCACGTTGTAGTCAACTCCAAAACTAAAATTTAAGGACGTTTCAAATTAGTGATAAAAACCTCAAGGCATTTGCGACGGGCTTTTAGGCACCGAGTCAGCGTGGTTCGTCCATTGCACTCCGACGACAAGTCCAGCTTAATCACTTATGAGTTGTGACGATATGAGTAGGCCTTCGATATAGGGTAGAACAATTACAGGGCCCGTCTTTTAGAGCACTGCTAGATCTGCTGAAATACTTCCCATAAAGTAACTTTGTATCATTCGTAAAATGCTAAAGTCAGCCTTACGTTGTGGTACTCCATATCAGACCTTTGACGAACGCGTAACAATTGAACGCTTAGCGTTACAGTTCGTTACTGTAGTTAGTTGAAACGGACTTCATGTTTTGGGTCTGCTTGTAAATGAGACTGGACTAGCCTGAAGCAAAGGTGTTGTATTTTTAAAGTGCTTGTCGAAATTAAAACATCTGACATTTAGAATAAGGGATGACAGTTTAAAAGCAGATATGCCATATTTACCACTTTCACGACCACTCGTGAACAATACTGCTCGACTGCCGTTAAATTATTGCACAATATCACAATAATTGGATACTTGCCTATGTTATCTTTTATGGTCGGCGCAATATATCATATTCCTATTCATCCGTCCAACCATTGCCGGAAATGAATTTAACAGTTTCGTTTTATCTTTAACAACATCATTTTTCTCGTAGTGAATGTCTCGTTTATTGTTCATCTTTACCTATATCCTTTTTTAATACTTTCCATATCATAGAACTACGATTAAACTGTCAGTGTTTCATTGCAGACTTACATCATGAAATTATTAGCTAAAACATTGCAGTTCACGTCGCACGAAGTGGTAACTGTATCTCACAAACCATATATATCTAAACCATCTAAAGTAAGTACGAAAAAGGGACATAAAACTTTAGACGGCGTAAAACCGAGTGGCTTTTTAACTTTGATAGCATTTTAGTTATTCATGATGCTTTTGGCCGTTACGAATAGCTCTTTACTGCGTCTACTGCACTAGCAGTTAAAATATGTGAGACCACCGAGCATTTATTGACTTTCCATTATTTATATACGGACGTAGTAAAACCTGTTTGGGAATGTAAGTGAATTTATCTATCCCTGAATCCATGCCAACCATACTTCGTTTGTAGTGTAAACTATTTACAAATGGACTTTGACTCGCTTCCCAGAGTAATCACAACGTTGCATATTACGAACACATAAGAAAGGTGAACTACCAGCTTGTCTTGTTATCGCCTTCCTTTGAAAGGATATCGTGAAATAGTTGTTTCGCTAGCAGAAACTTATTACACCGCGGCCTATTTGGCCAGCGACGCGTCACAATGACACGTGACAATTTCGATTTGACAGACAGGTGAAGACAAGATTGGTAACGCTAATGTAAAGTTATCAATAATACATAATTGTATACATCCACCTTCACATCGCTTCGAGAAACATGATCCTTACGTTCACAAATAAAAATCGCATCTGAAACTCTTGTTCCTGGTTATTAAAATTGCAGACGAGCCACCTGATGGTAAGTGGTCACCGTCACCCATGGACGTCAGCAAGACCAAAGGTATCACTGATGCGTGGTCGGCCAGGAAATGAGAAGATAAGTTAAATCGTTTGGAGGCTGACTCAAACAGGAGGGTAGCTAGCCAGGCAGGCTTTACGAGAAGACAATAATACCAGTAATACTATTAATGACTTAATAATAATACTGCTAATATAGTCCTTACGCAAAGCCCTACCACCAAGCAGGGTGGCTTCTATCGCCTCTTACGACACTCTGTTCTGTCAGCGTGGGATTGGGGAGAGTATTCTAGGCCGCCCCAAGCCCCCAATGCGGCAAAAGCCGAATGCCGAAGTATTCACTTTATGAACATTATAACCAGCCCATTGTATAATATTATTGGCTCATAATTCAATTTATGAATATAGGATACCATAAATAAATGTTCAATACGAAAACAATGAATGAACAAACCGGCGTTAAACTCTAACGGCTCACTCGGGGGCCATTTGCCGGCATGTAATATAATTATAAGCAATTTACATAGCTCATTAATAGAAAGTCAAAACTGTACGAATTCATTTCCTGTAATGCGAAATATGAAATTTTTAATTAGTCCCAGTTTATCTCAGAATAATCTTACGTGTCAGGATTCACCGGGTTCGTGAAAATGCCATAATAGTTCTGCAGCGGCTTTATTTCACTTGGATAATCGCAGTCGCACTCATAGATTGCAGATATTTCGTTTCGTAGGGAGGAACTCTTTGCTTCAATTATTCGAGATCCAAATTCTCCTCGGGCGACCCTGCCCCCTATATATATATATATTTCTAGGCCTTCCAGACTTTTCTACGATTGCGTGTTAAGTCAATAACAATACCTGAAAGACAGGTAAGTACGACCATATACACCATATTAAGCCCTTTGGTCTGAAGTATAAGAGCGAGAGTTGCCTGCAAAGCTCGAAGTAAATGTTATCACTACCTGGGGATTTGTTATGGCCACTATTATTTTCGGCCGAACTTTCGAGAACCTTCCTAACGCTGCTGTCACCCTCTCTTCGGCCAATCCTTCGAGAACTTTCGTAACAATAAGATAAATGTAACATATAAAATTAGTAATGATTTGAGTATCAAAACGATTACATTAATTAAATAAAAGGTATATTAATTAAAATAGAAGGAGAATTTACATTGCTAAACAAAATACAACTTAGTAATGGAGACTGAACACTTAGGCAGAAAGCAATTAGGCAAGAGCGTTTTCTTATCAACATGTTATCAGCATCTATAAGTAGGACAAGCGGGAGAGATACTACAAAACGCAAATGGCGACCCGACCGTATACGAATATAAAGCACACTAATCAGAGTTAGACCCGATCTCCCTTTTCGAAGTTATCGTACACCAGATTTAGGAGACCATGTTCTCAAAAATAATAAATAATGTCAGAGGTAACCAAGTGATTTGAACACGAGAAACTCGTATTTTGAATCAGGCACGCAACTTAAAATTTCTCAAAATCATGTGCGTTTCGCAAATTAAATATCGCTTGCTTTGATGAAATTAAATGAAATAATATTTATTCGAAGTTGGTTTTTACAAACACTTTTCGAACGTCAAACTACGCCATCGCT
>DWPT01001666.1:0-17999 GCA_018251895.1 Agathymus mariae mariae
TGAGTGTGTACACGTTTATTTATCTATTACCTGCCTGGCCAGTTACCGCCCTCTTTCTGTCTTAAATCAACAGTTGACCGCTTTCACAATACCTCTATTTGATTAATGGTTATCAGCAATCATCGACTTCCTCGTGTCAAATTGGCTCGTGTTATGGCATGTGGAAATAGGAAGGATACCGAAATATATGAATGAAATAAAAGCAATAAAAAAAAATGTGTGTGTGTCTCAAAGTTAGAAAACATTCATTAATAACGTGACAAGATCTTAGACTATTAGCATTTTGTTAGCGATGACCAAATGCGACAGCGTCAAAATGTGAATGACGTAAGTCATGAATCTGCCACTTACATTATCTATAAGATTTTGAAATTCAATATCTGTAGCAATGACCATTTACAATCACTTCATACATCGCTTGGCCTGTCTGCTTGTTGGTAACTTACATACATAAAAAAATATGTCTTTAAATCTGTCTATTAAGATTATTAATATACACTACTCAGTGCCAGATATTTTTAATCTGGAAAATACGAAGCTTTCGCGCTGCTAATGATTTTAAAAAGTGCCAAATATCATTCTTGTTAAATAAATTACACAAAATATGTATTAAATGTGATGACGCGGGATGAATAGAAGTCGAGTTCATTGAACGGCTCGGTTATTTGTTTTTTTCTGTTTTCAGGACGCCGAATTCGAATTTGGAAACAAACAAATTCAAATATGGAATAATCAAACTTGTTATTTGAAAGAATTACAGTACATATTTGGTAACATTATCACACGGATAAATTACAGTGCATTTTTTTTTTTTTGGGAAAATTTAATAAACTTCATGGCAGTGTAAATTATGGGGATAGCTTACAAATTGACATTAATGTATTAAAAGGAACTAAATACTTTCGTCATGTGGCGATCGTGGCTCATACATTTCTGATTGGCACTTTACTATTAATTCGTTAAAAAAACTTCGTTAAAAAAAATAGAAGTAAAGCATGCAAGATGTAAATCCAAAACAAATTTTTTAACCATTATCCCTGCTATCAGAAGAAAGTACTGGTAATAAGTCAGATTACCAATCAAGTAACTAAAACGCGGTTAGTCATTTTAATATTCATGAATCATGAACTAATAAATAGCCAACGGGTTAGTAACATTTCAGTTTTAGTTAAACGAAGAACGGATTGGTATGAGTCGCCTACAGTTATAGAACTTTCGAAATACGCGTGAAACAATAAAAAAGCGGGTAGGTTCAAGAACCACCAATTGAATCACATGCCGTTTAAACCGGGTTCAAAATGCAAAACGTAACATATAACGAACGAACGACGAACGCAGCGCAAATAATTTTCTATTTACAAACCGTAACGCGAGTCGACCAGTCTCTCGATGGCCGACGGACGCGCGCACAGCTCGCGACGATTTAAAAATAAAACTTTCATTAACCGAAAGAAAGTAGTGTCATCGCTTCGATGCGACAATCCAATAAAAAAAAAATCAATTCATAGAAATTGGCGCGTAATTGACAATATGGCGGCGTAACTGTCAATATATCCCGCGTCTGTTTACAAACAAAGTTCTGCGCGTGACTGTGACTTATTTTTTATGTAATTATTTTTAGGACGATTTTGTGATGTGTGAAACCTGGAAATAATGGTAATAACTTCAAATTTCTCAATTTTTAAGACGTTTGCGATTTTTTGCTGTATAAGTATACTTTCAATTATTTATTTTAACGCATTTATATTAACAACGATAAAGTAATATTACCCATACCATCGTCCACCATTTTCAGAGCAATTCATTGTTTAATTACGAACTTATTTATTTTCTTACATTATTTCTATAACTTAGAGATGGTAATTGGTGACATGTGACATCGACAATGTGTTGACGGTCACAAAAGAAGCAGAGAACCACAAGATTTCAATACTGCGACTTTCACGGTTGGTTCTAGAAAGAATATGGTAGCTAGCTAGCATATAAATCGTGCTGGAGTATCGTCGGGTTGGGACTTTTAGTAGGAGAACTTGTCGCCTTAATGCCGTCCATTGTTTTCAGCGGGATGTATCATAGAGCAAAGCAAAGGAAGTTGGCTCGGACCCAAAGATCGATGAAGTCGCTTTTACCCCATAGTATTTCAGAGCAAATCTTTATTTAATTAGGCAAATTTTTTTTTGTTAGATAATTTCCTTGAATTAGAGTTCGTCATAAACGGTTCGATTTATATCAAAGGCATCCATTTCAGTTAAAAAGTTATTTTTTAACAAAATTGGCACAACATTAAGAGTGATCTCAATTTTCTTAAACGTTCTCGTATCGCAGGTGCGGTGAAAGAAATTTCTTTAGTATCACGTTATGCAGCAGTAAACACTCGCAAACGCTTTCACAACCACGCTGTAGCTTGTTTTATTAGTACCAAGTAATATGACATCGATGGTTGTCGATGTTGACTATACAACATTTAATAGCTATTACCTACTTAGTGACATTGATACTAGTATTTTCGCGCAATTGAAGTGCCCTAGACTCGTAGGTATGGGTAGGTTTAGAAACCAAATAAGATTTAAATTACCTGAGAACTCCTGACTTCTTCCTTTCCTATGATATATCAATAAGTACGCAAAATATGAGTTTAAAAAAAAATTGATCGAGTATTTATTAAGTTCTCTCACCTACTGTTTTAGAAATTTCATCTCAGTGTTAAAACTTAGAAAAAGAGGGAAAGAGGCATTATTGACTTGTTGGCATTGTATATAAGCTTAAAAAAATCTTTAAAATGCCTCCTGTGTCTAGATTTTTATTCGGTTACATTTACGAAATACCTTATTTTTTCCAATTTTACTATTTGGCCTTCTACGTCTACTATTCAAATTGCGTCTTTATTGTAGACTTAGTCTAAGAACAAATAACTTCAAAAGTAGAAACATACAGACATATTTGTCGAACGTTCTTAGTTTTTGACACTCGAAGATTTCCGACTTGTTAACAAATGCCATCTTTTTTTTTGTTTTTTTAATAGGCATGATATAATATAATAAATATGATATGACTATCATAATAGTAAGTGCATTCATAGAGTGAGAGTAATATTTGCATCCATTATAGTTTATAATAATTAATAGCCTACGCTAGCTAACAAACTCAAGTGGAACTCAAGATGCTGTTTAGGCCTTTGAGACGTACAGAAGGCATTGCATAATCGTGCAATGGACGAAAAAAAGACGTACAAATACAGACACTCCATTAATCATAGCGATAATAAATTAAGAAGTCAGTATAGAGTACTAATATTGTACGTCTTATTCAAATTTAGAACCGTTATTCTTTACAATCAATTCCAGCAGAAGTTTCTAATCTATACGACATTGTAATGTACAATATTTTCAGCCGAAACCAAAAAAGTCGTCTTAAAAGTGACAAAATCGATTTCTTAATATATTGCCCGACACTTTGTATTCGATACATTACAGGAAAGTGAGTAATGTTTTTCAGAAAATTAAATATACCATATCTATTCGATAGTTAAATTATACAATTGTTATTTTCTGTTAATAACATCAAAGGAATTTGCACACTGACAACGACAATATTGAGACACGAACATCCCGCAAACTTGATTAATTTCAAAACACTCAAATTAATAACCTCAAACTTGGTTTTAATTTAACACAATCGAAGATTAAAAAAAAAATGAAACCTGTCATCAGATTTTTTAGTTGTCATAACGATCCCGTAGCCCAAACGGTCGTGACCCTGCGATTCGAGCGAGGAATCCCGGGTTGAATTGTCAGCCGGGCCAGACATTTATGTGATAGATAAATGTTCGTTCTCGGGTCATGGCTGTTTGTGATATATCATTTTTGTGTAAGTCCATACCACCCGCAACACAATTGTGAAGCCGGGGTGTGAGTGAGTGAATGTTTTTTTTTAAATTCATATCATTCCTGTGTTACTCTAAGCTTTATAAAAATACCCTTAGAGCGTTACCGCGTGTCACATGACATGTCATGCAGCACTGGTTGGTGCCAGATAGTAGTTGACAAGTTATGTCGTAAGCCAATTAGGAACTTTCGATATTGAAGTTACTATGGGTTCACTGTCTCTATACGGATGATTTCCTAGATCGACGGACGAGACATTGCGTCCGCATATATGCTTCTATCACCTGATTAAACTTCACTTCATCATCATCACTCGACATCGTCATCATCAAATTGTATAGAAAATGTTAGTGTTCTCACAGCGACGTGTTTATAAACTCTATAAGAATTTTCTAAAACTAACTGTAGTTTCATTTAAAAATATAGTTAAGATATATAAATAAAAATAATAACATACAATTTCTAACTTTCATGTTTTAAGAACGTAGTTAAAGATTTATAAACCACATAATAACCTGTAACCTATATAACAAGTATTTTACCGCTTTTTCACACATCTCTTAGGATTTGTGTAATTAACAAAACCACTTTAAGAAGTTAATTACAAATCCTATCCAAATATATATAAATATACACATGTATTAATAATTGATTAAAATGGGCAAGTGTATATATTATTATTTTGATAATTTGATCTCAACTGCGACATCTGATCGTACCCGTTTGTACAGTTAAGGCAATTTACATTTTCATCTCGACATGTCTGAATAACTTATTGAGTTCCGTTGTCATTAGGTGATCTAAAATCGGTTCTTTAAATTGAATTCCGATGGGACTGGAGTTCAAAAGTTTTTGTGGTAATGGAGGCGTTGCACAAATAACTGATCCACATCGTAATTATTTTTTAATGAAAATCGATGATTGTACAACAATGAATCGATTTTTCTTGGTGATTTTTAAGTAAATATAATCAAAATTAAATCAAATCTTGTCCAGACGACAAGTAACGCGATATCAGTGATTTTAAATTTAACTGCATTTATTTGAGGTTACAATTAAATATGGCAGCAATTACTGAAAGGCGGGACATCTGCATGCCTGTTTGTCGGGATTTGAGGAGGTACAGTGGGTATTAGAACGTTAACATGGAAAGTTGTTGGACATTTCTAACTGACTTCAAAAACAAAGGAGGCTTTATTATGGTGAGAATATATTTTTTGCGTTGTGAACAGCCATAACTCAGTTCGTTCTGAACTGCTTTTATTAATTCTTATTTAGTGTATGGGGCAGCTCGGAGTAGGCCAACTTCACACATTTCAGGTGTAGCGGACATAACAGTTTTTTTTAATAAATGAATAATAAGTTTTGATAAGATTTTCGAATTGAATAGACGTTATAAAATGTGCGTATTATGAATGTCTCTCGACAATCACCAACAACAGGAACTGTCGTACACGAACATTGCCGAGTCATTAAAATATCAACACAGTGCATGCTGCCGTTACAGCGTGTACAATAAAGTGGAAAACTTTAAACGAATCACTATAATTAATGTAATACGTATTAACAATCTGTTGACTATAGACAATTCTAAACAATAATTGACCACAGACGTATCTTCTACTAAATTATAGAGATCAGAAATCTGTAATGAGGTATAATATAATAAATATATTAAATTCATTAAAGTTAACTAATAATGCCACAACTTGACTCTATTCTTAAAACTCAACTCGTTCAAAACAGGACATCCGTTCATGATCGATTTATTTGAAACAGTAAGAAATCTTTTCCCAACAAACTAATTGGAACATCCACCCTTTTGATGTCTCGTCGGGCTGAAATTAGAAACGGATTTACTTAATGACAATGTGGAATACAATAACAAACGAATGACTCCCGTGACTTGTAAAATGGAGTCAATCTCGGAAACTATTGAACAAATTAAAGTATATTATGTTTAATCTATGCCACTGTTCGCGCATCACGGAAAATTATTATGAGATAATAGATAGATTTGAATTAAGTATTTGACCGTATTGGGGGCATTGGGGCGGTCTAGCATACCTAATCCCCCAATCCCATGCTGGTAGAAAAGGGTGTCGTAAGAGGCGACAAAAGACTGCTTGGTGGTAGGGCTTCGCGTAAGGATTACATTATCAGTATTATTATTAAGTCATTAATATTATTACTGGTATTGTTATCTTTACCTGGAGCCTGCCTGGCTGGCTACCAACCTCGTTGTTGGGTCGGCCACCAAACGACTCGTCGTGTTCCGGCTGGGGGCTTGCAAGCCAGTACTTTCTTTCTTACCTTCTTCTCATTACCTAGTCGACAACGCATCAGTGATGTTTTGTCTTGCTGATGTCCATAGGCGACGGTGACCACTTACCATCGGACGACGCATTTGGTGTTGTTATTAGCATAAAAAGTACTCCAAGTGTTATTTCTTAGATACTTGGCCCTTATCTAAAAAACTAATTATTGCGATATCTTCATTTAACATAAAGCTGTTGAAGTTTTAAGACACAAAGCTCTCCATATTGTATTGCGTGTTCAGTGATGTGTGTGTTGTATGTTTGTTCCTATACGCATAAAATACATTGTCAATATAATATAAACGCAGACGACGTGGCGAGTACCAGCTAGTCACTAATAAAAAGATGTGTCCCTGACTAATGAAAGGTTGTAAATCCTGTGTTTTGAAAAAGTTTTGTTCCGAATTTTAATAAATGAATCAATTTGAAAAAAAGCTCTCGTTAAGAGCTTTATCAACGACTTAGCAGATGTTTTAAACCATAATATAATAATTATCAACAATCAATCATCAACAAATCTAAAAATAATCTGTAAATGTAGTTGGCTGTATTATTTAGATTATTCAACTCCAAATCAAGGGAAAGTAGATTACGATTTATTGAACTACTATCAATATGATTTGTATGGTACGTGGTCCACGGTGCTAAAGCCTTATCGGAAACCGGCTTGCCCGGGAGGCTGGAATTCATCAAACTTGCGTGCGAGACGGTTCGTAATGACCCCCGTCAGCTGGTACACGTTCCTCAACAGCGAAACGGGCCTATAGTTCTTCAATAAGGTTTTATCGCCTCTTATGAAGAAGAGCACCACCACGCTCGTGTGCCACGCTTCAGACGATATTAAGATATGCTACAAAATATTTTTTGTTATCAGTATATCTTCAAGAGTTTTCTAGTCGGTACAGAAGTACCCGTTACTTAACTCGACGGTTAACGAGACTTTAAGATTTTATAAGTCGGACGGTTACTTGTTGCATGAAGAGGGGGATCTAAAGAGAACACTCCAGTACCTCTCTTGTGCAATGCTCCATGGATTTGTCCCGGACTACTTTAGAAACCACCTAAACCACCACGAATCCCCTTCCTCACAGCTAAGGATGTTACGGATATGGATGAATATTTCTGATCTGGATATGAATACGGATATATGAATAATATTTTAGCAGTTTCGGTTACGAATATGAAATTATTAGGGACTAGCTGATTGTTTCGCATAATTTCAGTTACGGATATTAGATCATTAAGACTTGGTAAAAATTTTTAATGCATTTACACGGCAACAGGTACGTACCAGTTATTTCTAGGTATTATAGTCACAGACAAGAATAATAGTCTTAAAATTATTATAATAAAAACTGTCTAACACTGGGAGCGACGCGGCTAGATTATCGTTTTGACCGGCGAAAACCTGTTATAACCTGTTTCGTTTAGACTCTGCTCCAATCCGAAATTATTCGAAACGTTTTAATCAGATGCGTTCGTTCGTTACGCTTTCGGATATATTTTCATGTCGGATGCGATTATCGTTACGGAGTTCCACGACATCCCTGCTCACAACGTCTCGCCGTGAAATGCACCTGTCGTTCCGCGGTAGTTAAAATACTCCGACCGCTCGTAACCCTGACGTTTATTCCAATACCAACTACCGAAAACCGGGGCCCAGATTCCAAGCCGGAACATGCAAGAAGTATGTTATCTCTAAATATTTAATTCAAATGCTCGCATACTATAACTAGCTGGATTAAGTCAAATATATTTCTATAAATATTGTCGCTGCTGATAACCATTAATCAAATAGAGGTATTGTGAAAGCGTTCAACTGTTGATTTAAGACAGAAAGAGGGCGGTAACTGGCCAGGCAGGTAATAGATAAATAAACGTGTACACACTCACACCCCCGCACTGGGATTCACCGTGTTGCCTGTGGCATAGACATACACAAACATGATATCACATCACAAACACCCATGACCCGAGAACAAACATTTATCTGTCACTACCAACTGGGCTACGAGGTCGTCAAGTCAACTCCTTACAACCATTCACCTTCGTCGGATACTTGTACACACGTTATATTACATTTATTTTGTTAAATATTAACAAGATCCTATATTCATATTAATTTAAATTAAAAACATGATATTTTAAAAGGATACTAAAAACAATATCATCGGTATTCGCATGACACCGTGTCAGACAGACAGACTTATTATGTAATTATGTATGTTAAACATTTATCCCATATATATATACATATATGGAGGGATTTAAACACAAATTCAAATTTTGGTACTGTCAATTATTTAATTTCTTCTGTAAAAACATGCACTCGTCAATACAACGTCATTTCTCTTTTTTTCTTCTTTCATACCACCTCAATTGACAAAAACCAGCTATCGATACATTCTTGAACATCAAACAAAAATAATAAATCTTATAAATAATCTAACTTTTCGAATATATATGTCATCTTGATATTGGCTGTTCATCTTTGACTTCTTATTATTTGAAAATACATTGTGTTTAGAAAGAATAACCTGTTACTTAAAATAAAATTGTAACGGAGCAGAATTTATAAATATAATACATTTATACCTTTTAATATTGGAAGACATTATAGGAGCCAACTCATATATTTTTGTCTTGCCAGTCTGTCACAGACCAGATTAGATGTATCTCGAGTGAATATGCTTTTTATAACTAATATAGGTCAACTACTTTTTTCCGGGAAACGTATCTCTTTCTGAGAAATAGGTTGTAAAAACTAATATAGAAAGTAGGTACTGGTAAGAGATTAATTATTGTAAAAAATGTAAGCACCTATAGCATAGTAATACATTTCATATTTCTAAATCTACCAAGAATACAAACTCCTAAAAGGGTAATCAAACATATAAAACTCCTGATAAACATGAGTACTGGGTGCGGGTACCTACTATTTGTAACAATAGAAAATAAATTTGCAAAAGCGAAATCTTTAGTTTCAATAATAGATCTCGATGGATATTACATACACTGTAAAACGACCATCAACGATTATATATGCAAGCAGATGAGCAAATGGATTCCATTTGTCAGTGATGTTATGGAGTTCCGTAACCGTAACCGAAACTGACGGACATCCAAAATAACAATATATTTGAAGCTGTGTCCGAATCCAATAAAAATGTTTCGAATAATTTCGGATAGGAACAGGTATAAAGAACTTCATGACAACTTTTCACCGACCGAGCTAGCCGAGCCCCATCGCTCTCATACTTGGGCAGTTTTTATCATATAATTTTTAAGGCCATCGTTTTCTTCTGTGAGTATAATACCAAATAATACCTGGACATAAAGTCATCCTGTTACCTTTTGAACACATTAATATTTCTTCCAAGTCCAAAATCATGTAATATCCGTAACTGAAATTATCCGAAATAATCGGTTAATTCGTAACTGAAATTGGTAAAATTTTATTCATATATCCGTATCCAGATCCGAAATTTCGTATCCATAACATCTCTAAAATGGAATCATGAATCGATCGAATCATAATCGCTCTATCATACAACGTATCAACTTGGAATACCGCCAGATCCTTTTAACAATTCCAGTTTAGACGAACGTACACTGAATCGAGCCACTCCACGTATCTCAAACTAGCCTTGAACATCGTAACACGGCCATCTTTGAAACTACTGGCGTTTAAATAGGTTTATCGTGTTGAGAATGAAGCATTTTTTTCAATAAACAACACTCGATTAGAATTATTTTTTATGTTAAAAATCCATTAGTCGCCCATGGACATCAGCAAGACCAAAGGTATTACTGAAGCGTTGTCAGCCAGGATATGAGAAGAAGGTAAGAAAGAAAGTACTGGCTCTTAAGCCCGTAACCGGAGCACGGCGAATCGCATCGCGGTTAACTTAGGGTGGTAGCTAGCGAGGCAGGCTTCACGGCAGTATAATAATACCAGTAATAATATTAAAGACTTAATAATAATATTGATAATATAATCCTTACGTGAAACCCTATCACCAAGCAGGCTGGCTTCTATCGCCTCTTACGACGCCCTGTTCTGCCAGCGTGGGATTGGGGAGAATATTCTAGGCCGCCCCAATACAGCCAAGATTCTGTATTACGTACGGGTGGTAAAGCCATACATAAATGAAACAATGTCAAGATAACCATGATTTTTTATTAATAGTGGCGGCTTAATTGGCACATGGGTTACGATCGATTTCTGATCAGCGTATAATTTACTAGTATAAATGTATGGCGGCGATACCCTGGTCAATCTGGACTGGCATAACTTGCCCGCGTCGGTGTTCCCGGCTACTTACGATGTGGGAGTCTTCAACAGGAGAGTGAATAGGCTATTATAAGTTAGTGCGTTCAACATCTTACACTTCATCACCACCTACCATCAGGTGGGATTGTTGTCAAGCATTATTTTATGTAAAACAAATATGTAATAACTGACCAGGAAGCCATTGTTTTGCTAAGTTTACACTAAATAACATTTCGATTTAGATTAAGATGTTTTTGATTACAATAATGAATTAAAACTAGTTGATTGGATTATTATTATTTGCCACATGAAAAAATACTTGTGTATGTTAATTTGGGCCAAGAAGCAGGAAACTCACTGCAATCAAAATAGGTAAAAACATTTCACGATTAATATAAGGAGGAAGACGATAGCTACCCATGCACTTTACTACCGACACCGAGATTAGGTATTTATTGAAGCATAACATCAAAATTTTTCCCAAATTAAAATTAACGATCTCATTGGTGTCGGTGAAACGGATCGAACCGGATATGACGTCAATACCAAAAATGTAATCAAAATGGCTGCCGAGATGGTCGATACCCGCTTATGAATGACATTGAAATGCTATTTTGAAAATAGATTGAGTGCGCGTGTTTTAATTCGAATTTTGTTTGTTTTCTGACGCGAATGTAGACGTGAAAATACTGTAACTCGTTAACACGCCAGTTCGATTGGCGGAGAGAGAAGTTTTTTATTTAGAATACTGAACCACTGCGAACCAAATGAAATAAAACCAGTTAAAGTGAGATTTTAACGTGCGTGGGGTAATCTGGGTAAAGTTAATTGTTACAGGAATATTTACCTTTTCCGTATATGTAAGAGGGAAGTGTAGGCTGACTAATTTTTATTTTAATCGTTCACTGTGATTCCCTGTGTTGTGGGCGGCATCGACAAATATTACATTGCAAACACCCGTGACCCGAGAACAAACATTTACCTGTCACATACATATCTGCCACGGCCTGGATCGAACACGGTTAGAAATTACCTACAAAATATGCAAAGGCGAGATATTATTCAGTTTACTCTACATTCAGTCATAACTATACTTGTAAATGACTTGCACCACATCTCTATATTCTCTTTGTTCAATGTGCAATACATATTTCTCGTGAGCGTTCACAATACAGTGAATTAAAATTAAACGAATACGACACAGGTCCTTGCTCTTAAAATACACAAGGAAAGTCACGTCACTAGGGGTGTCAACACTACTGAGAATTGTCGATAAACTATTTTATTTTTTATCACTTTTTGATAGTGACTAATTGTAATATTATCAATTTTTACTACCGAAAAGAGTTATATTTTAGTATAATATTAAGCAATAAATATATCTATAGTAAAATTGTTATTACGAAAACATTAAAACTCTACAAACAGTGGTACAGTCGATTGTAATATCACGACTTCCAAAGAAGAAACAGATCGAACCAAGTAACGAATATAAGTTAGTTTCTTAAATTTAAAATTTGGATGTGATGTAAATTTTTTTTCATATGTAGTCAACATGGCGCAACGTTTAACAAACACAAAAACTGATTCACCCGAGAAATATGAATAGGTGTAACGATGATTTCATTGCGCAGAAAACTAGCTCATGTAAGAGAGTTTATTTTGTTGTCAAACCACACGTTAAGGTTCTTTATGAACTGTTTGAACTATCTACAATAACGCTGAACTATGGCTGACTACCAGTGCCTGAGCTAATATTATAGAGTTGTTGAAATAAAAAATGTCAGTATTTTACTACAATAACAAATTATATTAGCTTATAAAATTAATTATATTTGTTAGACACATTATAGGTAAGACATTAATACATTATCATTGATGCGGTTGTTAATGTCATAAACAGCTCGTGTAGAAATTATATTCAGAGAAGATGACTAATAACTACTATGGAATCCAATAACAACAAAATAACAGACAATGCTAATAAATCTTAAAACAGACAAGAACTAAAACATTCTACTCAACAGCTTCCTAAATCATTTTATCGATAGAGAGAACGGTACATCACTGTCTAAAAAATAAGCGTGTTTTATAAACGCAAATCAATCCCGCCCCTCGTCAATCTATCACCGCCGTCACACCATTTAATACGCATCAGACTATCAGCGCGTGCCAAAATTAATCTATTTTTTCACCGTCGCAAGCTTTACGCTGATACAGCGTAGTAAATACTACGATAGTGATGTAACCTGACATCGATAGTGAAATTATTGTGCAATTATAGACCTTTGAATGCGACGGTCACGATGACTTGACTGACCCGTGACTTCAGCCTATATTACAAACTATATCAAATGCCCTCGCTTTGCTTTGGAAAAACTATCTTAGGCTTCGAAAAAACTGGATGTTTCAAGTTATCTTAATTAGTAATACATGTATTAATTTGTGACTTTTTTATTTATGGACGGATTGCAATGCAACAAACTTTAAATATCAAGTGACGCTTACTGCAATACATTAGTGACAACGGTCACGAAATCGGTTAAGCCGTTTCTGAGATTAGCGCGAACAAACGCTCAGACAAACAGACAAAAATTGTAACAACTATTGTTTTGGGTTCTTTTGCGTTAATAAACGCCTCTAATAGTTACTTTATTGAATGTATAGATTTATTCATTGTCATTACAGCTCATTACAGTTTCAATGCTGAGCTTAGGATTGATCGATAATGAGAGGGTCTGACATGCCGGCTCAGCTCGAACTTGCAGACGTCACACATCTTTAAGTATATTATGGAAAAGTATGATATATTAGTTTGTCTGACGATTTTTGCTTTGACCGAAGCAAGTGACGATTAATTTGTAATACGTACATAATTTCTAAATTAGAGGCGCATGCAGGATTCTCATTAGAATCTCCCGTAGACGACAATTTATTATTGAAAGCAAAATGCCCGACAAACCTGAAAAAACGCCTTTTTTTTAATAATCTATTCTTTCTTTTGTGAAGTGTGATTGCATTGGTGTGTCATTCTGAAGTGATTTTGAAACGCATAAATTCGTACAGTAAATATACTATTTTACCAGACAAAAATAATTCAGTGAGCAAATGAGATTTTTTGCTATTTCCGACACTCATCATGTCTCTTCTCCGGGCAATTTTTGTGCGGTGACATAAACTCTAAATCTAAATTTTCTAATTCTTTTTTGCTCCATAGTTTTTCTAATTCTAATTCTTTTTTGCTCCAAATTTGGAGACGGAAGTTAAAACAATCTAGATAAATAATTGATGCAAAGGTATGTTAGCTGAAAGCAAAAGTATTTTTATGGAGTAAAAAAGTGTAATTTGTTTCCCTGTCTAAATTCTCGACTCGACCATAGTACAGACTAAGGAGGTGAGTGGAAAATTGGAACATTCGGCGTTTTCGTCAATAGTTACACGCGATGTGTTGCAACTAACTAACTATGGAAATTACGTCAGCAATGTGTCTGAATTTTATTGTATTTATAAACTTTTAATTGCTACTTAATTCTACTATATTATGATCACGGTAATTCAAATAAATTTGTCAACTCAAAAGGTGATCCTGTCCACCAACCATTGTTTAAATATATTTTAAAGAAAGTTCCACATCACTATATTCATATCCAAACAGGTGCTTCGCTACACCTCACTAGCCATATGCCAAATGATAACTAGAATTGAACGTTACGATTAAAAAAAAAATATTCGTTATTAACTAACTCGTATTACTTGAACCATAATGGTACTTGACGTACAGTGATAAAATAAAAAAAAATAGTGTGTCGGATTCTTTTTCACCGGCCGTAGTTCTCCTAGAACTTGAATTAGTATATTTTACGTTTTTTATGCTATTTAAAAATGCAAGTCGTTAAGTCGTTCGATATTTAAAATAACGTGTTGTTAGCAACCCTGATTGCGTTACATTAGTCGACGCGGGCTGCCACAGAAAAAATATGAAAACGATTTGCTGAATATATGAATACAAGAACTGGATGTGTTCTTCGTGAGTGCTTCCGACGTTTTGTGCAACCGATGAAATTTACTGCGTGTTCGAATTCGTAACGTAACAAGACAGGCCAGCGACTTATGTATGTACTTCTTGTATGTATGACATCACGCTTTTAGCGTATTATCAACGTTAACGCCTAAAAATCGATAGTTAAACACAAATCAATGTTAGGATCCATTTCTAACAAAGATGTATATTAAAAAAACATTGTTTCCGCAAACTAACATTACCCTGTTGTAGACAACGCAAATGCTATTATTATTTTCAATCATAATTTCTTTTAGAGAATTCTTGATACTAATAAAAAAAAAATTACTTACCCCGAAACATAAATATGTGTATATGTATATCATAGCAATGCATCTTGTGAAAATGTCTGAACGTTTCTAAAAATTCTTGCTACACTTAGGTTATCTGTTGAAAGTTTCACTTTGTACTGTTGGTTGAGTCGTAGACGATAAATACTGACGAAAGATAACCTAAACGCATATTCTGAAGCCCAGTGAAGATGTCAATGTTTGTATTTTATTTTATTTTATCATGTAAAATATTAATATTATTTTATTAATTTTCCATGTGACTGCAAATGGTGTTTGAAAAATGTTTCTTTTTCATTCCCATTGATTTTTCCCAAACACCTTTGTTATTATATCATGGTTTCTACAACACATCTTGCAACACCCATTATTTTCTCCCTCTCCAACCACTATCATTCAAGTGTGCTTGACTGTCAGTGTTATGGTAAATGTGGTATTTTCGTGGATGATGTAACAATCTTCCAGAGTGTACAGAGCAGTGAAGCTTTTCCATTATTCTCAGTGAACACAAATTGCCTTAATTCTAATCACTGTTACGTATTAGAAAAACTACAACAATTAACGACTTGTTAACAACAGAGCCTATTTGATTACATTCCAATTAAAATTATTCGGGTTATTCTTGGATTTCATTTGGGTTTTTTCCAATATAATATATACCCGTCCCTCTCAAACGTATAGGCCTGTCCCTCACATAGTAGAAAAGGAAATACATCGTTTCCGTCGTCCGCAACACTTATATAAATTTTCCTATCATATTAATTGGTTACCTAGAAGATATCGTCATGTAGCGATAAGTCGCTTTGTACTTTGTGTTTTCCTGTTTCGTAGTGTGCGAACAATAGAGAATAGGTATATTTCTTTATACACATAGATATATATGTATTTATTCATATTGTATATACCTATATATACGTACACTGAAAATGTGACAAACGCAGCACCATGCTGTAACCAACCTCAAAGTATACATTTCGTAACACAAGTAACTATTCAATTTAAATATAGCTGGGATTCCACTGGATGAGTCACAGCATACGAAAGTGGATTTTAAGCTTACGAAAATAATGTGTTTAGAATTTGGCAGAAATAAATTATTAACTCTCGAATTAGGAGATCGATTCTGGCTCATATTTGTTTCATAAATAATCATTTTTATAATCTTATTTTATTTAGTAGAACTAATAAAGAACTATGCGTTAACTTCTCTCATATTGATGAATCGCCTGCGCCCAGCGACAGTATCTACAGTTATGGTGTGTGTTTTAGTTGTTTGTGTGTTCATCAATGTGTATCGATCAATCATAACTGACGATAAATGTAACTTCCTTCTTTTTATGTTTTCCTTCAAAAGGTGGGTTTTTTACCCCCCATACCATACCTCGTATTCTGGTCCCGAACTACAGGGACAAAAAAGTGACATCCCAGAAAGAGAATATTTCAATTTAAACAAAAGAATATAAAAAATATTTTTTCATAAAGGTATACGTACCGTTGAGATTGAGATACCCTGGAGGTACAAAGCCGAGTTACGATTAAAAAGAATAAGGCGCATGGAGAGTAGGGGAGTTCGATTTTGTTTGAACAGTCAAGAGACTTACACTGGGAACTACTTAATTCTTACAGAAGAATTTCTTTTTTTTATGGCATGAAGATGCCTTCCATCATAGTGAGGAGCGAGGGACGTCCTTGGCACTAGCAACGTGGTCGTGGTGGTCTCAGACGCCGCGGATTTTTGCTTCGTCGGACGGCTGTACAGCTTGTTCCACGCTTCACTTGATAATGATACAAAAATTTCCTTTGGCCCAAAAACAACATTTATGCCATTAAGTTAAATAATAAAAAAGTAACCAAACACAGCCGTTAATTAAGCCGTCTGAAAAAAATGACATTTAGCCGTTTCTCAGGATCTTTCCTGGATCCAACGATATATGTCGAATAAGCAAAATTGTCTAGTATGCTCATAATCGACTCCAAACCCTAGCGCCGCTGGCACCGAGTCAAGCTTGAAGCAGGCAACGTCCTTCGCAAACGCTTGTAAACAAAACTATGGCACGATCACGACATGACACGTAGAGCTTCATTACTCTCTCCATCTCTTTTCTCTCTAGCTGTTAATAAAAATAATAATAACACTCTTTATTGATCAACAAAATTATACAACAGACGCTCTTATCGCTAAAAGCAGTTTATTCCAGACAACCTTAAGGTAGGACGTTAAATGCGTAGGAATATTATCGAGTGGTGAGGTGTACTAAATAACTCTTACTAACAAGACTCTATCTAGGAACTTCGATAGAGGGAACCTTTCTACAAATTAGGCGTTGGTCAACACGCTCAGGGTAGATTGGTTTGGACTCAAACAACACAGATGGAGCTTCATCTTACATTCCAATTCGCATCCCGGTGTGTTCCAGCGGATATTTAATTTCGGACTCTGAAAGGCAAATGAAAACAAGTCATAAACATGCTATGAATCTTTCTTTCACGCAGTGTTTACGTCTCGTGGCTGGAAAATAATAAAATTAAACGGACAATGAAAGTTAAAAGAAATTTATGGTCTGACATATAACATCGGAGTGTATCATTTCAAACGATTGAAAATGGGTCAAATGGAAGTTTCTCCACTTATATTCGGGCACAAATATACTCACAGTGATGGCTCACTGGTTTTAACGGTGACAAGCTAGTCCCAAGTTCGAATGTTACACGTTTCTTACGCATTCAAAATTACATAACATTTTTATTAAGATTGAGGGAAACATTGGAATAATATAAAAATCTAAGAAATTTTCATAGTATTAATTTTTCGCTCGTAAAACCAATTACATTGGAATACTGTTCTTTATTTTAATTTATAAATTAACCAAATCTCTAAAATTAAACATTAATAATTACTGACTTTTATACAATTGTACATTCCCGGAATTTATCCTCATTACGGTATTATTAGGAAAATTTCATTTTTAATTATGTCTACATTGTAAATGATACCATTTAAAAGATAACTTCTGGCTATAGCCGTTTCTGCTGGACATTA
This sequence comes from Agathymus mariae mariae, assembly GCA_018251895.1. Taxonomy (NCBI): domain Eukaryota; kingdom Metazoa; phylum Arthropoda; class Insecta; order Lepidoptera; family Hesperiidae; genus Agathymus; species Agathymus mariae. The sequence goes on from DWPT01001666.1 coordinate 17,866, forward strand.
ATTGATGTGCAATGTTTATATGTGTGCATGTATTATTAAATAAAATAAAATAAAAAATTGTGTAAAGAGAGCACAGAATTTCGTGAGTTTGTATGTGGAGGGTACCAACTTTTATTCGATATTCGAGTAGAGCG
>DWPT01001667.1:0-17998 GCA_018251895.1 Agathymus mariae mariae
ATTTTAACAGACATTTCCCACAGGTCACCAGTATTTTTAATATTTAGTGACCGAAAAGTTTTAACTAATTCTAGACAGAAGGGACCGCTCGCTATAGCTTTGTCCGTTGATCAGCACATTACACCACCAACAGGGAAGGTTGGCTTGGATTCAAGGATGGATGGAGAACGTTAACATCGACCACAAACATGGGACACCAAAAGTATTAACACATTTGTTGACCTAATAGGACGAAGTCTGGAGCCAGTTTGATATCAAATTTAAGCGTTTATTTCACATGCAATTATTTATGTGATTTACTTTATTTCATTATCTTATTACACGATAAAGGCTCATACACAAAACGTTTTATTATTTAAGCAACGCAAAAATAATAAAGTTATAAGAGATTGAAAGATAAAATGTTTTGTAATTCAAACACTCATTTATAAAGACTACATTACAATACCTACCATTAAAACTTGTCTTAATACCTTCAGTCTGTTTGAAAACTTAGTTATAGAACAACCACAACGCGAATATTTTAATGTTATTTATTTGTCAGTCAAAGCAAAAGTTGGGGACCCCCTTGAAAAGGAAGTAATTATTTCGCTTTAGAAGCTAACTTCGAACATGCGTTGTCACAGAATCAATGCTATTCGTCCACAGGAGCCTAATTTTCTACAAGTGAGGCATACACCAGGGTAAAAGACCAATAGTATTAACGTAATATACATACATAAATGTTATCATTAATCATTATCATTTATTTTATTATTCTTTTTAAATTAACACTATCGATCAACGTGCTAAGTGAGGATTTCAGACTTCACATATATTTAAGAGGATTGTGTAGGACGATCACATTTTCTGTTCACATTACTTACCGAAAACTTGAATAATTGCAATGCAATACTCTTTTACGGTGGTAAGGATTTTCCCTGGCTGACTAGCTACCACCCTCCCTCTAGAATAAACTGTAGAATCGTGTTGGAGCGTTAATGAGTGAGTAATATAAAGTCCCCTAATTAAATCTTGGATCCTTTTGATGTAACAGATGTAATAGGCGACAGAAACTACTAACCACGAGGTGGTCCATCAGCTTACATGCCGGCTATTGACAAAAAAAGCCAGCCAATAGGGCCATTTTTCTTTTGACGATCGAAACTATTTTAGATATTTAAGAAATTAATACAACGACTTGTATTGTTAAAACATTCAGGTATATTTGAATCAAGTTATTCTCTACCGAAATAACTAATACAATAGTCATACACGATTATTCATCTCGATAAATTCAGTAGATTAATCTAAAGCATTGTTAGAAAGGGCTAAGCAAAACTTCGAATGTGATTTCACAACACAAATGAATATTTATCGAACAGTACGATCACGATTCGGTCGTCTTGTATGAATTTAACTGGAATTTGAGATTTAGGAAAATTGTAACACGGACAGGAAGACTTTGCCTGAATACAAAGTAGCCTTTTAGACATCAAAATAAAACCTACCTACGAAATCTATTACTTTGCAAAATTTTCTCTATGTGTAATTAGTGTGGAGGGGGAGGAGGGGGGGCAATAAAAACAGGTTTCTGTATAAAAAAATTGCCGATTCGTTGCTAACCCAATCGAAATTATAGGATTCATTTAATTAGTGGCCCACATAGCAGAGGCATGTTATATGACAGTCATGTTAAAAGCAACTTCTTTGTCTATAACAACTATTAACACTAAATAACTCTGCACAAATCACAGTAACGATGATCTGCTCGCTTTCCCATTCGTATGCTCAATGATGACTTTCTTTCTCATATTGAACTGTAGACAACATTTCGTCACTATTATGGAGAGCCAAAAATAATATGATAAAATGAATTTGGAAAGTGTGCACAGAAATTGTACGAAATAAGTCCACCATTGCCGTTCATCGAACAACTCGATGTACGGCGATTATCTATCCTTATGTAGTGAACGTACCGCGTGTACGGACGAAGAGGTTTGCGTCGTCATTCATTGTACGTACTGCAAAGGACTGGAATAACTTGCCCGCGTCGGTTCGGTCGGTTCCCGGTCACCTACGATGTGGGAGTCTTCAAAAAGATAGTGAATAGGCTTTTATAAGTCAATGCGTTCAACATCTTAGACTTCATCAACACTTACCATCAGGTGGGAAGCATTAACTTATTTTATGTAAAATAAACTTATACAAACATCTGTTACTATTAGTAATTTTTAATAGAATTTCATAACAGTTTTAAGGCAATTATATTTTAGATGGGCATTATTTTCTATACATATAATAATATTATAAATGCTCGCTTTCTGTACCTAAAGGATATATAAGAAAAAATATTATTACGGGCTTTTATTAACGCAATAGAATTTTTGCCTATTTGTCTGTGCGTTTGTGCGCGGTAATCTCAGAAATGATTTAACCTATTTCATTATGGTTTCCACGAATATATTGCAGTACACATCGTATAATATTGAAGTTCATTTCATTTCAATCCGTCCAAAAATGAAAAAGTTAAAAGTTCCAATTAACAGACCAAGAAAAACCTAATAACAATTCAACGCAGGTGCTATTTTTGAGCGGAAGGCAAAGTTTACTAGTTTGAAATAAATTCAAAAATTTCCTTCAATCTAGTAATAGCTTTCATAAAATCCTATAAGACATGCTGCAATTAGAAAAAAACATATAATAATATTAACTAATCCTTTCAAGCTTAGGACAATGATAATTTCTCGAACAGAGTTTATATTTTAGCGTTATACGAAATGCCTCAATCAATAAATTATCAGAACCCGTGTCAAATTTCGCGCAAACTAGGTAATTATATTAGGTAATTGAGTTTATTTTAAGTAAGTAGTTTGATAACATCTTCCGGCTAGTTATACGTAATTATTGTTTGGTAAGATCAATGACCCTTTGATTCGAAATACCAAATTGGACGTGAAATTTGTAAATTGTTTTAAAGCAACAGTTGGCAAAAGAATATGCAAGCACGTGACCATATTATGCAGTAAACTCCAGGGTTGTCACGGGTGAGTTGCTGATCAAAAGCTGTAAAATACTACTCACCAGTCCTGACAATTCTATAGCTCAAGCAACAAATAGTTAATCTTGTGTCGTGGGCGTTTGTGATCTATTGTCCACACCACCTAAGGACATACCCTATGTGCGAAGATGTGAGTGTTTAAAAAACAGTTGTGTCTTCTAACTCCAATGTTATAGTTTGTTCTATAGAGAAGTAGGTAAATAAGGCAACGGATGGTAAGATTGTTGTAGGGTAAAAATCAGATAACATTATTTAACCAGTGGAATGCTTTAAAAGATATGCAAATATGCCGGACGCTGTGAAGTAGCGTAGTAGTAGAACACTATCTCTCGTCTGTCTGTTAGTATACAAGCATTACCTTTATCATCCACGTTACCTAATATCACTTTTAATTTTATAAAATTTACATTCTGTTGCAATATCATGTGATACAACAAAATAAATGTTTCTTGCTGCTCCGACAAATATTCTTTAATTACATACTAGGTAAATGCAAGTTGACAGACATAAGCAAACATTTGAGAATAATACGAAGCACTTGAGATAGTGTGCGAATTACCTTGCATATTTCCTACAATTTTTTTTATGAATAGTATGAGTTAAAGAAGCGAATACTGGTTTCAAACATTCACATTGAAATCAACAAAATACTACGCTATAGGGCTGGAGTAGACTCCAGAATTATGTACGGGCACTTATATATTTTTGTGGTTTAATAACAAAAGAATTCTGCCTCTCTTTAAAAGCATCCTTTTCCTCATGCAAAGCTTGTTTTACATCATCCTTGAGCCGCCACGTTTCTTTTCCAATTGACTCCTTTTTTCCTTTTGTGGTATATAACTTTGAATATTACCTTAATTAATTCCAACCACGCAACATACAGGGTTACTGGAATAGACGCCCTAGATAGTTAAGAAAATTATTAATCAGGCCGTTACTAATTAATTATCGTTATTAATCAGATTGATTGAAAACAAAAAAAAAAACTTAAAAGTCTAATGTCTCGAAAACCATTAAATTTTGGATAGCACATTATAGGACCAAATTCATCAGTTACGACCTTAATTATCCAGGTCGATTTATCCAGTAACCCAAAAATACACCTTGTATTTCTCTTTGGATATTAAAAGTTAGTCAAGGTTCTGGTTTTTGTCCAAAGTAAAACAAAAATGCCGGAGATATAAATCTAATAATTTATTTAATAATACACAAAACTATCAGAAACAGTTATTCTACAATATTTAACGATGTTTACAATTCACTACGACGGTAATCTTACGTGTTTAAAGTAAAACATACCGCTGGTTTAACTGAAAACAATTATCAGCTATAAAAATAAATAGTATGTCTACATTGATGAGCTTGAAACTGACCCTGGAGCATAGTTAATGATAGGATGTCATAAATACATAGAATGACCGTGCTTACTCATGTTGCACGCTTTTTTAAAAAGCAAATCAGAATAATTGTACCACCGCTTCCCAAATTATTTTGTTTTCAGTTTACGCCAGTAAAAAACATAAAATGAAAACTCTAAAGAAGGCTCAAAATTTTATAAAGTATGCTCGATCATTTTTCGACGTTCACAAAGACATACGTGAGTGCGTTTTACATGTAGCAGGCAGGGTGCTATTTGATACACTTTTATAAATGATTTCGACTATTTTATGGTCATGAAAAATTTTATAATGTCTAAAAGTGTCAAAAAGCCAACGAAAAACAAAAATACTTTATAGCCGAAACTTACATAGCATATTACTTCTACACAATTAATACTTGTAGTTATTTTCCAACCTACTATACTGAGCCTCAAACTTCAGGATAACTTTTTTTTAAATAACTATTGTTTTATTTCCAGCCTTCAGTATAGAAAATATAAATATCATTGAAACAATACAGTAATGATTTTAATAATTGACAATTGAAGCATTATAAATTGCTTTAGACTACAAAATACAATACTCGATGTTAACAATAAAACAATGTTTACAATGCAATATGTGTATTCATACTATAACTTACATAGAATGATGAGAATTTGATTGCCGTAAAACTACAATTTAATCGCAATGCTTTATTTCTTCTCACTGTGAAAGTTTAAAATCAACTGCTGTTTGAAGAGTTTTATCGTTATAAATAACAATAATAAAAAATATATACTGTTTAATACCTCATACAAATTTACGTGTGACGACATACAACTCAAATTTAGATGACTTAAATGATGAAAAAAATGTTGGGACTTTTAGTTACATCTTTGAAATAGATTAAAATTGAATGTCAATTTATTTATTTGAAGCTATTTGATGTAGCCGAAACATAACTTTTTTTATGTTATCGTTCTGGACATTAAAAATAAAAAAAATATATAGACAGAAACTATTTTCTATATCCGTCACACACCGTGAATAATGAACGGTCCAAGTTCCAAGTTTACTGTATAATTAGATACCTTACTGTAGTACAATTTAAACTTGAATCACTATAACATTTAAATTCCAATGTGAGCTAAAGGCCAGTCCCTAGTCCAATGTACAAATGTACAGTGTCTCAGATACAAATATTTAGTTTACAGGGTCTCGATGAAGTAGCCGTCGTCCTTGTTTTGCTGCGAACGCCTGTAGTTTTCCATCTGAAACAAGGGAATTTATAAATTACTTAATACAAACACACACACACATACACGCACCCAGACACCGTTCGTGTAGCGTTGCACAATAGAGATTTTTTTTTCTTTTTTTCGTATTTTCAAGCCCTGTCATCCATTTCTGAGCTTTGGTCCAAATTTCAAGCATCTGGCTCATCGGGAAGTTAATTTAAAGTCAATTACAAAACTTCCATTATCTAACTTTGACTAATATAATCAAGCTTATTACGACTAAAGTGTGAATCATCCCTCCATATACCTGTAGTCAATAACAAGGGAGTAGGGAGTAATATTTTGTCCTTCCGTTTTACTAGGTACTCTTGTCATATCTGCTGTTTTCTTAACAATGAATCGTTTTATTTATTTTTGGCAAATGATACATTGTAGATAAAATAAGTTATATGTATGAAAAGTTGCCAGTAATGCCCGCAAATGAATATTGGAAAGAAATTGCTAACGCAATCAGGAAGGCTGCTAAAGATGTTTAACGGGAACGATAAAGAAAGAAGAGTAAAATTAGAAAAGAAACGTGGAAGTTCAAGGATGATGTTAAACAAGTTTTGTATGAGAAAAAGGCTCCTTTTAAAGGGTGGCAGAATTGAAGGGAAAATAATCAAATAGCTCAGGATAGGAGAGACCTGTACAGCCTGACGAAAAAGAAGGTAGAAAAGGCTAAAGCTGTGGCAAAAGCTAAACAACGAGACAAACTATATTCCCAGTTGAATGATCCTGCGAGACAAACTGGGCGATACCAGATGGTCAAAATAAGAGAAAACCAAACCAAAGATCTCAGACAAATCAAATGTGAGACAGACGAAGCCGTCAAAGTGCTCTCGAAAGACGAATATCGTGTCTGGGGATTACTTTTCTCTTTTGTTCCTCAATGTTATTGTTGTATTTCCTCAAGTCTACTATTTCATTTCGCTCCACACACGCATCTCACATTTATTTATACCTATAGATGTCCAAATTAAGAGAGGTAAAAAATTCTCACCCAGTGTTTCACTATATTCCGCAGTTTCATCTTCACTATGTCTCTGGGGCCTGAATTCTCCTCACGATCGTACACACCTGGACAAACACAACATATTTTACTACATATATGTAATTTATAGAATTATGATTGCTGTTTTACACCCAAGAAATATACAAAAAAATTTACTAACATTTCTTAGATACTAGTCAGTATCAAAATAAGGTCGAATTGTAAAAAATTTTGTCTTTTACCTCCGTCCCTGATGGGGATGATGTCGTCTCCAGAATCCAGAATCCTGTAGCTGGAGTGAGGGTACACAGGGTGAGGAGGTGTCTCCTCTTGACCGAGCTGACGTTCAACCAGTTCAGAATTTGAATTCTAAAACAAATTGTTTATCCGTTAAAATGCCCAATTATGACAAATTTTCAAAAAGTTTTTTTTTATTTATTTATTTCATGTACACGTTAAACTTAAATTAAACACTTATCTTAAACTTCAGTACATAGGTACTGCTTATTAAAAATGAAATTTAGGCCAGCAGACCGTGGATTTAAATAATAATAAGAGACGCAAATTTGTGCAAAATATCTAGATTCCAGATTGTTGATAATACAACTATATATTTAACTGGTCAGGTTTGGTCGAAAGGCCACCTTGTTAAGGAAAAAAAAACATAGAATCATACTACTCTAACCTTTTATTCCATCTCAAAAAGATATACGTCTCAACTTTAGAATTCAGCTCTACGTTTCAAACTCAAACAGTCATAATCTCTGCCTGTGTTTCACAAGATGAGTGTCTCTCAAATTGTTTGGAATGTCAATCTGTATCAATTTATCTGGTGTACCGCCCAAAGGTAACCAGAGACCTTATTAGGGACAATATCGACACTTTGTATATCAAGTAGAAAGTGATTTTGCTTCTTAAATAGTTAATTAGATAATAAACAGAGTTCAATAAAAGAGGACATTCTCAATTACTTTGGGTTATTTTTAATAATGTTTGTTAGGTACCTGAAGTCTCCATCATTTATTAACTGATCAAACAAAATCATTTTCGGTTTGAGAGGGTACACTTCTCGTTTGGTTCCACGTAAATTTGAAGAAAAAATAACACCCCGAAGGATGAAAATATAAGATAAATATAAGATGTTGAATTTTGGTAGCTAACACACTGGATGGTGCGTGTCGAAAAACTTTATGCCACCTGGAATGAAGCGCTCGCCGGTCAGCGGGTAGCATTCACAGTCCCCTTTTAAACTAATTTAATCAACACACGATATAAGACATGGGTAATTGCCAACAAAAAAAAAGTAAATAGAATTTTACAGAATGTATCAAAGGAGTCCGAATATATTTTAGTTTGCACTGCCAAATATTTTCTACCATGTAACACCCGAAACTCTTGGTCAGAATCTATTGATCATGTATTCGTTGTTAAACAGTTTCCTATGCGTGTTTACGAGTGAATCTTAAGTTGTTTACGTGGTTAATGTTTACTAGAAGGAAGTATCTGAGCCCGCGGCGGGACTGGGTGAAGTTCGCTTTGCTTCTTAAAACATAGTTGTTACGTCGTCACCGAAAGTTAATGTTGGGTCTTTAGGGCTACCCTAATGTGTCTTGTTTGTTTATTTTATACATGTTTTTATAGTTTCAGAGTTCTTGTAAAGCGAGACGCTTATAGTATGACGGTTTGAATCAATCATTAGTGATCTATCTCCGACCCCGGTCGGGAGTTAGATTGGTGAACATTAAAACCCTATATATAGCATTACACGTAACCCTCTCTAGTTCATTTATTAGGTTACAAATTTTTTCTAACATAAATTAATCTCTGAAAAATTTATTAAACTGACCAGAATATAATTTAAATATTAGAGAAGAAGAATAAACGATGATAGTGTTGTACAAGTTAGTATTTGCTTCATCACGTAACAAAAGAACAATATCTTCTACAGAACTCAACAGAGCGTTCAAGAATAAACCTTGGCTTACATCCACTAAGGGTGAGTCTCCAGATCGCTTGCCGTGGCCGCCGTAGCATGAGTGGCCAAATGCCGAGCAACCGCCTGAAACAAAGGAAGGATACCTCTGATTTGTCTTTTATGACCAAATACAGATTGAAATTTTTCACACACCTTTCGCAATATTATGGATATTCCGATATCACAATGTATTTTATAACGCAAGAACTAAAAATTTCTACAGCCACCCTGTTTCAGAGCATGCGTTGATCTGTTCCGAAAAGGTGTTGTAACATTAAGCAGAAGAAACTGCAAAAGGAACTCGTTAAATTACGTTTCACTTACGTAGAAATCCATGATTTAGTAGGTCAGTTATTAGTGGCTTAATAAACTTTCGGTTGACAGTACCTCTCCCCAATTATACACTCACATTAATATATATACCTTATAAAATTGGTAAAAAGTGTAAAGAACGATTAACTTCGTACTCATATCCCAAAATTTTTTCTTCTACCCCGACCTCCGCTTCCTGCTTTTTGACTTGCTACCGCCAGGTCCAAAGGTTAATTTACCTATCTGGCTAATGAGCACTCTACTCGAGAAATCAGCTGGTATTTTAACCCATTGCGGTAGTCGAAAATTTTTCTCATTTAATTATTGGACGGTACTGAATTCGACTCTGTATTATTCCATTATCAAAACGTACATTCGTTTCGAAACCGAATATTTAAAGAGAAATGAAAAAATACTTATGTAAATTCTGATACAAACATTGAACGTATCACTGGATTACTTACACTTGTGGCGTATATTAATATTCATATGAATTCTGTGAATATAAATACACGTTGTTCTTTACAAATGTTAATATTTGAATAAATAAATATTTTCCTAAAATAGGATTTTTCAATAACTAATTTTTAATCACTTCGTTTTAGGAACCATGATCCAGACCGTTACAAATTGTTTCTCGTTTTTTCAATAATTTAGTAATTTAACATGTCACGTGTAGGTTATGCAGCCGATTACATTTTTTTTTACCTTATACACTTTCATCATTACTCTAACATCAAAATATTGTTATAAAATTAATAATGTAATATGAAAAAAACCTGAATAAAACAATTTAATTATTTGTTACGAGTTTAGATACAGTTAATCACTTGATAGTTATCACAAATATTTTAAAATATTACAGTAATAATTCGGTGTAAAGTAACATTATGGAACTAATTCACTTCCTTTGCGTATTCGTTGTGTTCCTTCCCTACGTTTCTTCAAGACTCAAGTTAAAGCGCATTCTATGTCAGTTTTCAGTTTCCTCCATTTTCAATTATACATATCAGCTAATCTTATATTTATTATTTACCCACTTAGGTATTTATTTAGCTTTTCTCTCCATCTTTTTTTCGTTTTACTCTCTTTGTAGCTATGTTTATGAATACCTTGCGTTTTATCTTTTATTTGTTTACTTTCAGTTTTAGTGCACCGCTTACCCTAACATTTACATTTACTTCATTCCTCTCTACCTTAGGTTGCCTGGAAGAGATCGCTCTCAGCGATAAGGCCGCCTGTTGCTTACACCGTGGTTTCTGTTCTTACCAAATAATTTCTTTAAGTGTACAATAATAATATTTACAATTCCTCGTTAGTTTAAAATAAAATATGTTTAAATTAATATGTCAGATTTAATTAAAAATATAATATTAAAATTAGCAAGTTGACGTATAAAATCATATTATCAGCGATCCATCATTTGATTAATTGAATAAAAATATTTATTTGAGCAAAATTTAATCTTTATAACAAAAACGGTGTCAATTCTTTTATTTTCCATTATATATTTTGCCACACATGACCAAACAACTTTTAATATATACAATCACCCTGAATATATTCGGCTATCACAATTGTGTCTAGATATGTTGTACTCCTCGGATTAACATCTATGTTCGTTCAATAAACTCAAAGTTATATTTAATAATGCATACCACCTACAAGATGTCCATACGAGGCAAAGTGAGATGTCTTTATTTTTAATATGACTTACGTAATGGTTTGCCACAAGTAGCTCTTATACACTTTTTACTTATAAAGGCTCTACTTATGTTTGAACAGTCAACCAAAACTACTAAACCATACTTAAATACACCAAACCGTTTCTTGTGAATCATTCAATCAGTGCGGTACTTATGAAATTATCAGGTTATATAATCATTTCAAACCAATCCAATATTACAAGAAGCTTAGATTGGACGTGGACTTTTAAAGAAAAATATTTTTTGGCCCTGACACATTTTCATTCACTAACGGTTGAATTAAAAGATGGCAAGTCATGTAATATGAGTTATTAAAATTGTCGATGATGACACTGTAACTTTAACATTGCTTTTCATAATATTAAAATTTCAAAAGGTACTTACTAAAGTGCTAGTAGCTTTTGCAACATGGCGTTATTGTTCTCACGTGATTTTCATGTACACATACATTGAGGTGTATGGAGGTGTAGATATGTACGTACGGAATTAAGATGAGGCGTAAGAGCATAATGCGAGCCCAAATTACGCTTAAGTCAAGATCTATCGTCGTAATGCACCGTTATCTGCACATCTCTTCTGTCGATAGCTGTTTGGCTCCAAAAAATCTATTTAGTAGACGAAATTATTTGTAAATTGTTAAATAAATAAATAATTGATCGGTTGATCGAAGTCTTAATCTTTGCGTGGTTGGTTTAGATAATTTATAACCACAGTTAAGATAAAACCTTGATTCCAAAATCAACATTGAAATTTGTTTTAGTTATTTCGGTAGCTAACTCGGACAGTCCAAGCTCGTCCAAATCGGACCTCACCGTCCTGGGCTGGACCGGACCAGACCTTAACTGGCAACGGGACGCTACGTCTCTGATATTTCTAATGTCCAACAGAAATTAATCGACTTGACTCTCAAGGCAGACCTCATCTACGAAAATAGTTCTCGAATGGCGTCTACACCTAATAATATCAGTAAACGTGATAGGAGCACAGATCGTCCTTATCCAGGTGGACTCATGATCTCAAGTTAAATAAACCTGCACACTTTAAATGTACACGCACCAATAGCTCAAAACCTTAGTCTAATTTATAATTTCCACACCTTTGTCAGACAAATATCCGAGTTTTCTCCGCTCTATCACACCCGATCGTCCCGATTCGTCTTCCTTTTGATAATCCACAACGTTTTGACGCGTTTCAACCGCAAAAACAACAAAAATTTTAATAATTTAATTTATAATTTAATGAAAAATGTAAACAAATAAGTAATATTGGAAAATAATCCTAGTTCGCTTCGGTAAACGAAAACATCGTGAGAAAACCTACATATTACAAGATTTTAGTACTTTTAACCAATGATAAATAAAACCACTTATTTGCTATTGTATTTGGTTAACATGAAAATCGTGTTAAGAACCAAGACATAAGCTGTAAGTTAACAAGCCCAGAAGCTAAAACAAGGAAAATTTTCGTCCTATTCAAATTCAAAGTCAAACCTACAGAACAAAGTGTTTGCACTACATGCGGTTACGAGTACTAGCACAATGTTTCAAATGTTCCCGTGTTTAGTCTGTGGCTTTTAGGGAGTTGAACGACTAGGGCAAGGTACAACATTGTGAACAACGTTCAGTAGTTATGAGAACAGCCTGAGCCATTCTTTAGTCGTTCGCAATGGCGGAGGAACGTCCGACTACAACACTACATTTGAATAACTTCCTCGTTTCGAAAACAAACAAAATTGGGCTCGAAAAGTGTCATAACAAGTCAATAAAGAACATGCGTATATTTATACTATTCGTTTTTTCAATCGAAAATTATTTGACATTGGATATTATAATATCGTATTTTAAGACGTGCAACAAAAGATTTTATGTAAGTCTTCAATTAAAATCATACTTTATTGTTGAATTATATTAATTTTTCACTTAAATGTTACAAATTGGTGCAATGACTAACTATGAAAAGATTAATTTATCGGGCATAGCATTATAAAAAATAACTGTTTGATTTTGTAAACGATTACTTAATTACTATAGAGTGATTATTTTGTGTTTGTATGATGTTGACAACAGTATGGTGAATAATTCATTGTTTGGCACTTCTCGTTGCGTCACTCTTCAATGGGCGACAAAAATGAATAAAATTTATATGTTCTATGACTCTTGCCATGGCGCTATAATCTGTTTATTAATTACAAGCAAAAACTCTATTAATTACAGTTACAATACATCATCTACTCTTGTTATTTATTTATTTAAACTTTTGCACCATACTTACAGTAAAGTCACAAGACATACTTAATGCCTAAAGCATTCTCTGCCAGTCACCAACCATTCAGAAAGTCAAAAAAAAAGCAATGGCGGTAAATTGAGATTTATTTTGATATAAATAATAACAACACATCATATATACGCATAATATAAATACTACATATACATGAAATAAGGGATAAGATGATAACTACTCATACATATGCCTACTTTGAGAAACGATCTGATGTCTCCTTCTGAAGGTAGTTCTGCTAACAGGTTTTCCATTCCAAAGCTGAGCATTGTTATTTGTTATAGTCTTTAGTTGAGTCATAGTTTTAGTTTCAATTTAAAGTTAAAAGTGTCATTAAAGCTCTTAAACAAGAGAAATAATCATACAGAGCAATTCAAAAGATGAGGAGCAGTGACACATTTTAGAGCTGACGTCACGAGCAGTGTTTCGCGCGCTAATTTGGCTAATGGAGCCGACTGCCGCGACCTGCCGTCGTGGAAACATCATCAACACAATGACACAACGAACTAACGTGTTCGTATGCGAAGATAACTATCCTTTGATATTGGTATTCAATTTGAAAAGTTCTATCTTTTAGGATATCTTACACACAATGAAATATAAAGCCTCCCTGTGTCACTCCCAATTTTCTCGTTATAACTAAACTGGACGGAGAAGTGCAATTTTATTATAATTGTTAAACTAACATTATTTTTTTTATATAATTTTGGAACGTACAGCTTGAAATTAATTGAAAAATGAATTAAATTAATTAGTAACCATCCCCGTCTCTATTTCTTGCCAATGAAATAACTCACCCCGATATTAAAAAATATATATTTATGTCTGCATTCATGATTTTATATATACAGATATTTCATTACATAAATACTTACATGCATGTAAAAAAATATATATACAAAATAATTACGCCGATCCAAATCAATAAAAGTTACGTGTGCAGCGGTCGATGGATTGGCGGTCACCTAAGAATGTTCGGTCATATGACTGTATTACTGAAAATGGTGGCAACTTGGGACGCCTTCGAAAGGTTAATTCAACAAAATGTTCACTCTGTATTAGAGACCGAGGAAAGTCGACATGTAACAATACTGTAATGTACACATTGCAAAAGTATATGTTGAAATCAACGTAACCTAATTTTTATTGATTTGCGAAAATATTTAACTGGGTATAAAAAAATAACAAATTACTTTACGTAAAATTAATTGCAATTTGAATTTCCTTAACACAGCATGATAGCTTTCGTTAGAAGTATTAACGACTGGCAAGTGTTCAAATGCCATTTTAAACAATGTATTTCATTTTCAGTGACATCTTACACAATAAATACATATAATAAGGGGACAAACATAATTATCAACTATTTTATTAACAAATTCTACTTTCAGACACTTCTTTCAATCACGGTGTCATATTGTTACTCTTTTATTTCCTTTTTTTTATTTATATATATAATAATCATATTATAATAATCATACGTCAATTTGTTGAATACTACAGTCTTCCATTCCATTAAATTCATTAATGCAAAAGCATTATGTAAGTAAAATTCCAGCAAACAAACCAAACCAACTTTATAAAACGTTAATTATTTTACGCATCAGTGAATTTATCCATTTTTTGCTAAACAAGTACATTCATTAGTAAATTATGCAGCTTCAGTATATTTAGCGACAATCTTCAATCTTTCGCCGGAAAATTCTAATACTAATTGCTAGAAAACGCTAATTAATTGAAACCAGGTAGAGTACTCTTGAAACGGTAGGTCCCAGAAATAAACGAGTGATAGAGCGTTTTCAAATACCAACTTCCTGTATTTAATTTCTCTCTCAGTTGGTTCAAAGATTTAACCATCCACGATATACCTTATATTACCGCACTATTTCTTTTTTTGTTTCAATTGCTCTACCGTTTGTCTCCGTGCACACTCGGTCTACACGCTTCGTCCGCCCGGACACTCAATGCGGTGTGCATTGAACTTGTTAGTCAACTTGTACGTCTGATTGTTAAATGCGGTTGCTTTCATTTAAATATAATAAAATTATTACAGATCGCTTACTGTACATTAAAGATATGAGAATAACTATTATTAGGGGCCTTTATTAACTCAGTAGAACTCAAATCAATAGTCTGTTTTTGTGTTTTTCTTTGCGCTTGTTCATAAACCGATTTCGGTATGGTTTTCACTAACGTATTGCAGTAAGCACCACTTAACATTTAACATTCTTTTCATTGCAATTCGTCGATAAATAAATAAATTACAAATTAATATATTTGTAATCATGGAACGAGAAAAACTAGTACTAAAACAATGCTATTTCTAAGCGTTAGACGTAATTTTTCTAAAGTAAAGCGAGGAGGGTATGTCAGTATATAAACAATTAGCCAACGCCGAGTTTATCAAGTGTAAGACAAATTACGATAACATTCATCAGAAGGGATTGCGTATTATTTTAAAAAGTTTTTACTGTACTGATTCTTTGTGTCAATTCAGGCGAAATTTTGTACAAACAAATTTTTAGATGATTTGAATAGCAGTATTTTATATGTAATCTAAGAAAATAAAAAAAAGAAGAAAAAAAAACGTACCCAAGAAAAATAACAAAAAATTGGCTTATGCCGTTAACTCACATATTTTTAGCAAGGCCCACTAAAAGCAGAAGAAGCTTAAACTCAAGGTTGGATAGGGCTCCGTACCTCTTCGTAAGTCTTGCTAACATAGAATGGACTGTAATAATATCTTCGCATCTAGCACATTCTATTGGTCCAGGAAGTACATTAAAATTGCAATAACTGCATCTGGACCTTCTGCTAAAGCGATTCGATTAACTCTAACGTACTCTGTGGGTATAATCTTGTGAATGTGATCCAAGTTATAAACTACAAACGATTCACTCCCGGAGGCGGATCTTGTAGCAAGGTACTTTTTTGTAGAACACTTACTGTTATCGTATTTCCTATGACGTCTACACTCAGTTATTGTGATTTTAAAATCATAAAAGTCAGATCGTTGACCTGATTCTGTTGATATATTAATTGGATTACGTAAAAAGGAGTATCTATCTAACTCAGGTGTCATAGTTAGTGAAATTTCGACGCTTCTGTTGGCTACTATCCCTTTCACCATTTCGTGCTCCTCAATTACCAAAAAAGACCTATACTCTGCAGTGCACTGCAAATTGTTGACTAACATCGAGTAGGCCCTACAGACGTAC
The DNA here is from genome assembly GCA_018251895.1 of Agathymus mariae mariae. NCBI lineage: Eukaryota > Metazoa > Arthropoda > Insecta > Lepidoptera > Hesperiidae > Agathymus > Agathymus mariae. The sequence continues at coordinate 16,161 of DWPT01001667.1, forward strand.
TTCCTCTATAATCCTGACAAAATTATGTATTAATCATTCTATACATTTTATCAAAATCTCGAGAAACTGAATGAAAAAAATGTCATTAAAGAAGCATTTGTAACATTTCATTACATTTCTATACGGAGTCAATTTTCACAGTTGATACTAAAACGATTCAAATCAGGTCTCACAAAAACGTTAAAGATTTAAATATATAGGTAAAATAAATTGAAATACAATTGTTACATTTTAATAGTTACGTAATTAAAATGAGAAGGAAACTTCTTCCACTATTTTCAAACCCCAAAAATAATGATCTCAATCGAGCCCTACAGATTTCGGATTTCATCGAATCGAATGTCAATTCAACTCGACTCTAGTATCTTACGCCTTGTGCTGCAATCAAAATTTAAACACATTGTTTCGAGTTACTGGGCACGGGCGTGTTGGATATTTCGTTAATACCGGAGTATCCCTGCATTCAAAATGCGGTGACTAAATCGTGTTGTCTCATCAAATTCATTTAGCAGTTATTACTTCTCTCGTAAACGTATTGAGTTTTTTTATAACGAAAAGTTAAAGCACATACAGATTGTAAATTGTAAAAAATAATAATAATGGTACGTAAGATGTCAAGTCAATTATGTATATGGTGTTATATATACAATTTATGAAATCAGGAAGCACAGCATCGGTTGAAGAGACCATTGACTATTCGAAATTAAAAGAACGAGACCTACATAGTACAGCTGCTATCCCGTAGAGACCGATAACTTTAGGGGCTCAAAGGACCTCGTACAGCAATTACGTTGTCCGAAAAGGAGCATTGATCACTGATTAACTGCACTGAACGACCTTAACAAAGCATAACTAGTAGGAGAAGCAATGTGCCTCAAAATTCTAATGGAAACTAAGCGCAGATGATTCCGAGTGTTTTATGTTTCAATGTCATAAATATTTTGTACAAATTACGTCCCGAAATGCATAAAAAAACTCCACAAACCTCATAACAAACAGCGCACATCGCCGGACATAAAGATACGGCAATTACACAATTTTGCATACCGTCGGAAAATTATTACCACGTCCAATTTAACTCGGGTGCGACACGGCTTACTAACAATCAGCCATTTTATGTCTCACTTTACGAGCAATATAATGATAAACACATGAGAACGAGAAAATATCCGTGATTTTATATGAGTACAGTAAATTAATGTTAGGACAACAATATTTTACTTACATTACTTTGGATGTCCAAAAGATTTAATAGGTAATACTATTATTTCAATGTTGTCGAACAGTTAAACACCGTTACAAGTAAGGTTTTGAAAAACTATTTATTATTTGTTCACAACAAAATCGTAACGGTACCGAATCGTTACATGTAATGTCTTTTGGATACTTTGAACCTACCCCTTGTTATAACATATATCATTTTTTTAATTTCACTGTCTTTGTATAGAAACACGAAAACTACTAAATAGATGCAGGTTATTATTGACATATTTGGAACTTATATTATAGTAATAATCTAGAATAATTTTCACCTAGGGAAATTGATTTGTACCCGCAAATCAGTATTTACTAGACCATAATAAAAATCACTAATCATTTTAAAATAATACAATTTTAAGGGTTGGAAAGATACGAAGTTAACACCTTAATATAAGTCACAGCTGTCAATAGATCCTTATTATATTTTCTATATCGATATTAGAAAGAGAGTGACTAATTTTCTGAGTTTGTGTATACGCGGAAGGTAATCGCCAGAACCACGTGTAAGCGTTTTGTAAATAATGATTATATGACCACTGGTTTTTAACTAAATGTATCTAATAATCATTGAATTAATC